>JAKUBB010000006.1:0-288252 GCA_030563085.1 Pichia sp. NRRL Y-27259
TCCAAAGGAGAACCCTGTTGTACCACTACTTGTGGCTGCATTGTTGCTGTTGCTGCCGCCACCGAAAAGACTTGTACTTGTTGTGTTTGAATTGTTAGCTGTGTTACCAAAACTGAACGAACGAACTTTCATGAGTGTTAAAAAATTTTCTTTGCAGCAGTAAAGTATGAAAGTGGGAACCTGGGGAAGTCCGCCATTCAGAAAGACGTTCATTTCAAGAATAGCAAAGATCCATCCAAACTTAACAAGATAATCATAACAACCAAAAATGGCTACTATCGGTATTGCTTTTGGTAACTCCAGCACTTCCTTTGCAACCATCAAGGACGGTAAAGTTGACGTTATTGCCAACCCAGATGGTGAAAGATTCATCTCTTCCGCATTATCCTATGTCGATGGTGACGAATACCACGGTCAGCAAGCACTTGCCCAACTTGTCAGAAATCCACGTAGCACAATTGTGAACTTCAGAGATTTTATTGGTGTTCCGTTCGCTGATATCAGCGATGAATATTCCAAGTACGCTGCTCATCCAGTTGAATTCAACGGTAAGGTTGGATACGAAATTAACGGTAACAAGCTTTCCATCGACGAAATTGTGAAAAGACACCTCAAACAAATCAAGAATGCAGCTGAAGATTATTTGGGACAGTCCATCGAAAGTACTGTCATCACAGTTCCAACCAACTTCACCGAAACTCAAAAAGAAAATTTAGTCAAAATCGCAGCAGATGCAGGACTGAAGGTTTCCCAGCTGATCAACGAACCATCTGCCGCATTATTGGCACACTTGTCCAACAAGGAACAACTTCTAGAAGATAAGCTTTACGTTGTTGCTGACTTCGGTGGTATCAGATCAGATGCCGCTGTTGTTGCTGTCAGAGGTGGTATCATGACCTTGTTGGCAACTGAACATAGCACAAAGTTGGGTGGTGCTGAATTAGACCAATCTTTGATTGACTTCTTTGCTGCTGACTTCCAAAAGAAATTCAAAGCCGATGCAAAGAAAACTGAAAAATCATACTCCAAATTATCGGCTGCTGCTACCATCACCAAAAAGACATTGTCAAATGTCCAAACTGCAAATGTCTCCGTTGACTCCCTTTCTGATGGTTTTGACTACATGTCCTCTATCAACAGATTGAGATTTGAATTGGTTGGTAGAAAAGTTTTTTCTGAAATGACACAGTTCATCGAATCATTAGTTAAGAAGGCAGGATTAGAAACTTTAGATATCGAATCCGTCTTATTGGTCGGTGGTACTTCCAACATTCCAAAGGTGGCCAACACCCTAGCACTTGTCTTCCCAGAATCTACGGAAATTTACGCACCTGCGATTGATTCTAAGTTGCCAAATCCAAATGAACTGAACTGTAGAGGTGCAGCAATTCAAGCTTCTTTGATTGCAGGTTTCGATGCTGAAGAAATCAAAGAATCTCTGGAACCCGTTGTTGTCAACACTGAGCACATCCAAGCTCCAATTGGTATCAAAGATGCCGAAGGTAAACTTACCACCATTTTGCCAAGAGAAACTGCATACCCTATCAAAAAGTCCATTTCTTTCACCGCCGCATCCGATAATGTTGAAATCGAATTTTACGAAGGTAAGCGTACCATCAAGGAAACTGTCGTCGAACCAGAACAATATTCCGATGATGAAGAAGACGAAGAGGAAGAAGAACCAGAAGTCATCAGGGAAGTTGAATATGTTCCAGGTACTTTACTCGGTAAGATGGTCTTAAAGGGTGCTGAATCAGGAAAGAAGATTGATGTCATTGTCCAAATTGACAGGGATGGAAAGATGCGTTTGACTGGTAGATCAGGTGACGTTGTTGTTAAGGGTGAAGTCTCTCAAGCTTAAGTGAGTTGGCTAAAGTGTAAAAAAACTATCTCTATCTTCATACTATTACCTCTAAATCAAAAACAAAGTGTAAAAAAGCTCATCGAAAATTCAAACTTAGTTTGACATGCAGGTCCTAAATCTGGACTTTCTTTCACAATTTGAATTTCCCTCTATTAGCAACGTCGTAGCCGGCTATTTCGTTGAAAAGTTCGAAGTTGCTTGAATACATTCTGTCTACAGTATTTTTGAAAACTTCGGGAATACGGCCTCTCTTTGACCCATCAACTAACCCAGAAACATACTCTCCACAACTCCAAATCCGAGGCATTCCATGTCCAGTAAACCCTGCAATAATGTAAAGGTTTTTACGCCCAAACGGAGTCATGTCACCAACAAATGGGAACTCATCATTTGAGTATGCCATGCAACCAGTCCAAGTATAATCGTTGACAAACTTCAACCCTTTTGCAAATGCAGGATAAAACTTGTTCGGGTAGTCCTTGAAATAGTCAAGTGTATCTTTAGGGGCATAGGTGTCATCGCAATTGTTGAACATGTCGACACTGTTTGGATAGTTCAGGTAGGTTGGTCCTCCACCGCCGGCGATCATTGACATATCCGTATGCGCTGTAACATAGTCACTCTCGATGGGGAATGTATGGTAGTAGTTGAAATTGAGTTTACCTGGATTTTTCGAGGTTGGTCTGATGTGTGAAACAACACCTTTGACGGGAACAATCTTGTCTTTGAATTCCGGCAAGAGGGCTCTTGTCCATGCATTCGTGGCACATACAACTTTCTTACACTTGATTGGGCCTCTTGCCGTGGAAACGATCCATCCGCCGTCGGAAGTCGGCTTGAGGTTTTCCACCATAGTGTAAGTCTGAAGGTTCAAGCCGGTATCTATGCATTTGCGGAGTAAACAGGTAATCAGTTTGTAAGGCCAGATGGAACATGTTGGAGCAGTGATGCAGAAAGGCCCAGCTTTGTGTTCTGAAACTTCATCTGCTTCTGGAACAAAGCGAATCTTAACGCAATCCTTGATACTTTGAGGGATGTATTTGTTGTTTTGAAAGGCGTAGTAATTGTCCAGAGATGATTGGTAAATTCTTGGGTCGTCAACCGTTTGGCAAGATAAGCGGGGGTCAAAGTTGCAATCGATATCGTACTTCTTGACGAGATTCTCAATCTTATTCAACTCTTCATGCTCAAACATGACCATTTCCGCCGCCTTTTTCTCGCCAACCTGATCAACAAAATGTTTGTGACCACTATGGTAGAAGCTACGGATGTGGCCACCATTCCTGCCTGTAGCACCAGAACAAACATCTCTTGCTTCCAGCATGACCACGCTGGGTCTTTTCTTGAAAACAGAGCTCTTGCTCCATAGCAGCCCGCATGCCACTGAGGTACCGCTGTAGCCAGAGCCAATAATTACCACATCGGTTTCTGCTGGAAGTTTATTCGTTGTACGGTGTTTCTTCAAAGTACTAGGTCCTTCCTCAATCCAGAAGGACTTCGTAGGGTTTGGGTACGGATATGACGAGACCATGATCAAATACAGAGCTACTCAGAAGATAAAACACTTTTCCACGGGGAACTGGCTCCAACCGTGCCCTTAATGGCCTCCAATAATAGCAGCAAGCAGCTTGTGTGCATATATATATATCTACACCTTCGGAGCAGCACCCCCTGTTGGCCGATCGATAAGAACGGATATTTTGCTTGCCTTTCCGCGGTGAGTGCCGTGCTTGCGACAGCCGCTATGTTGTTGCTAGCCCAGGTGGAAGATGCTGGAAGAAGCGGGTTGAACGTGGCCATAAGTGATATTTGGCTCGTCACATAAAGTCTCTGCTACTTAGTACAGCTTGTAGCAATGCGTACCAGCAGTAATTCTCTTCAAACAGCGCTCTTTAAATGCAATATGGCAAAATCCTCAACTTCCTTATCTCTACATTTTCTACTTTTTTTTCGATACATAGAGATTTTCACCCGAGAAGACGTTGAAAATTTAAATCTCAATCACGTGACCCGAATATTAGACTATTATGGAACTATCTCAAAAATCCGACATGTTTCTGGCGTTGGATATTGCTATTTGTTTCAGTTTCTAGGCGGGGTCTGCGGCTGTTGGCATTGCTCAGAAGCTCCATGGACACAGAAGAACGCAATCTGAAAAGAGGGATACAGCTTTTCAAGCGGCAGGATTACCACGGCTCAATAAACGTGTTCCTTGCGGTTGTCCACGCGTACCAGGATGAATTCAACAGGAATCGGATGCGGCTCGAGAAGAATGCTAGGACCAAAACGGGGAGAAAAAGTGACGAAAAGTTATCCTACAACAAAAACTACGTCAACACTTTGGATTGTCTTTCTGCTTCCTACCTGAAGGTGAATGATCTGGAGAAAGCGCTGAGATATGCACGGATCATGGTGAGTTTGCAACCGCTCAGCTGCAAGGGATATCTACGTTTGAGCAAGATCCATCTGCTTTTCAAGAACGATCGAACGGCTTATGAAACCTTGCGGAAGGGCTATTTGAAGATTAGGGAAGCAAAGAATGACCCTGCAAAGAAATTTGTTGTCAACGAGTCTTTATATCGGCAGCTGAAGGATGAACTGCAAAAGTCGAAAAGCTCGCTCCAAGGCAGCAAAGAAAGCGTTGAGGAAGGCATAACTAACTCACAGCAAGTTCTGACTAAAGATAATGATCCTTTGAAGGTTCTCCCGTTTGAGCTAATATACAACATATTTGCGCAGTTTCCTCTCCTCTTCAATTTACGATGTCTAAGTGTGTCCAGCCACTGGAACGAGACGTTAACAAGCACAGCACGCGTCTTTGAGAGTTTCAATTTGAAGAAAAACATTAGGAAACAAGAACTTACCCAGTTCTTCAAATTTCTGGGCAAGATTCACCGGCATAATAACGGCCGAATATTTCTAAAATCTGTTAACATCGAGCCTCATGAAACGGCTGAGAAAAGCATCCTGCAACTGTTCTTCAGCAAGGAGTTGATTGTAGAAAGTCTCAAAATCAATCTCAAGTCAACTAATATATTTGGCTTGAATCCTATCATTAGGAATGGTAAAATATCCCTTTCAAATATGAAAAGTTTGAACTTACGCGTTCCCCTTTTCGTGAATGAAACCGTGACTTTGGAAGAGATTCTAAGCCATTGTGAGAACCTCGAAAAGCTAGTGTTGGTCATACCCAAACTTGACTCAAGATCGAAGTTGATAAAGCAGAATGCCACAAGTTTTGCAAAATTAAACCTGCTGAGTGTTTCAGTCGAAAAGGAAGCAGCTAACAGCGCTCTCAATTATTCACTAATGAATACTTTTCTAGCACAAAATATGTTTCCAAATATAAGGCATTTGACCATTTCACGTGTGAAACTGAGTCTGGAAACATTGAAGAATATTTTCAACCCTCAAATTGAAACTATAGAGCTGGATTCTGTGCCTGGGATTTCAATTGCATCTCTACTGGATGCAATGCTGGCAAACACAGAAGCACGAAGTACTTTGAGAGAAATGAAAATTGTAGAGACAGAGACTACAATGAATTCATCACATCGAGACTGGAGGAATGAGCTTTTGAATTCTAAGTTACTCTCAAACCTGAACGTTTTAATGCTAAGAAACAGCTGCATTACTCCAACACTATTGGAAGATATTCTACTAGCCTCATCCTGCCGAATAAAGAGCCTACATTTAGTACTGAACAGATACATAGTATTTCAAAACAGGTTGTCCAGCTCTAGCTCTACACAAACCCCATACGAATATGCAAATATCTCAAGTTTAATATCGAGAATACCTCATATAGAAGAGTTGTCAATGGTCGGATGTCCCGGATTCAATCAATTGACGTTAGGCGAATTATCCAAGGAGGCACTAGCAAATCGTCTTTTTGACAAACTTTTCTATTTAAACCTTTCCATGAATAAGGTAGAAGACAACAGTCTAGTCCAACTTTTCAGGAGACCATACAACCTCAAGTTGGACAAACTTGTTATCCAGTATTGCCAGGTGAGTCCCGGTACTGTGAGGTACCTTCTTGACAACAACATGTGTAGGTCTATAGATTATAAAATGAGTGATCGTGTGGTTTTATAGTTTACATAAGATAAGCCCGATATTTCTTAACAATTACGTAATATACATCGGCATGTGTTTTCATGAAGCCTTATCCACCCAAATTCGTTATCCAGAACTTAAAGTTATGAGTTAACTGCGTTTTATTGTTACTTTTCAAACTACATTTTTTGATTGATAATGATCAAGGATGAAATATTTGAACTTTATATTGATGGGATCACAGCGCTTGACTCAGGATTGACTACTGCAGCGCAGTATATTTTCGAAGATACCCTTTCTCTGTCCGAAAACTTTCATACCGAAACAAAATCTATTCATCCAATACACACCGCTATTCTAGAAAATCTTGCCAAATCATGCATTTCCAATAAAAACTATGACAAAGCTCTTGCTGCGCTAAATAAAGCGAGAGAAATAGAGCCTGATAGCTTACGAATATTGCATAGACTCTTTTTTTTCCATGCCGACATATTACCCAACGAGAAACTTGCATTAGAGGTGTATCTCTCGGCTTCTGAAATCCACAGCAGGTTAAATGAAAGTGGTGTTAACACTGAAATATTCAAAAGTATGCGCCGACGGGGTGAAATGATTAAGAAAGACAGGAAAACGTACTTGTTGATGAAGGAAAGTTCCAATAATGACAAGATCGAAGCTCAGAATTTGATGAAACAGCTTCCAATAGAAATCTTATCTGAAGTCTTCAAATTATTAACCCCTTATGATTTGAATAACTTGCTTTCAGTATGTAAAAGCTGGAGGATGACGATTTTAGAGTCGCCATATTTAATTGGAATATTCAAGTTCCAAAGATACATGACTTATCATTCACTTGAATCATACCTAAGATTGTTTGACCAGAAAGTACCGATATCGGAGATCACTGTTGATAATATTAGAATAAGTACGGATGACATATATGAGCACCGACGAATCTATAAATTACTTTTAGCTTCCAAGCTCAAATGCAAATGCTTAGAGTATACAATAGGAGATGACTACAAAGTTCCACTGACAAAAATGATAAAAGAGTCCAAGTCAGACCTTTTTCAAAATCTTGTACAGTTACAGGTGAATGTTTTGAAGAAACACAGTGCACTCGGTGTGGTACCCTCTATACTATCTTTTGCCTCGAATCTCAAAATACTCTCTATAAAAGTTGATCTCCCACGCACCCGAAGTCGTTTATCAGTATTCAAGACAAAGGTGAAATTACCCAAATTGGGGCAACTTGATCTTTGTTGCAGGGTAACGGAATCAATGGAAACGATGATAGATTTCCCCAAATTTCTAGATGCTCCAAATTTGCAGAAGCTAACTTTAGAGTCAACTTTGCGTCCCATTCTTACCAAATTTACGAATAACTCTTGGAAATTGAAGCATTTGAAACTATATAAGGCCTCAATAAATGGGTTTCTAAGGGACTTTTTGAATGAAGACAATAAACTGAGTGATTACTTGGAGAGTTTGGAGGAGCTTGAGTTTGAAAGCTGTTCGATAAGTAGTAGGAGTTCTGATATACCATTAGAAATACTTGAGCGCAAACCGTTTGCTTCATTGAAAACGCTAGCTTTTGAACGCTCATCAGTTAGCATGACCGAATTGAGATGTTTTTTCGAGTGTACTAAAGCTACTTTGAACAATCTTTATATTTGTGACAAACCATATCTAACATACCCTGAACCATTCCACGCCACGACAAACGAGAGACCAGATTTCAATTTGAAAACTGTATTAGAGACAATGCCACACCTAGAGAAATTCAGACTTTCAGATGATAAAATCAACTCTTCGATTTTTTCCACTATGATGTTTGATATTGCCATGCTATCTAGGCCAGTAAAGCTGAAACTCTTCGAGATCTCAAGTGAGTATTTGAGTTACCAGAATTATATGGTACTTTTTTTGTCGATAAAGGGGAAGCTCTTTATCGACCACTTGAGAATATGCTGTCCTCCCACCCCACAATTGAGCGCGTTTATCGATAAGGCTATTCTAAATGGAGAGGTGAAAAGGGTGGAGACATTTATACTGCATAGATAATATCAAACACAGTCTACCATTTATAAGGCTCCATATTTTTCCAGTAATTCTTTACGCTTGGCTTCTCTGATGATTTTATCCTTTTCCTCCTTTTCTTTCATCTTGAGCATTGCGGTAGTGGGCGATATCTCTGTTGCATATTGCTTTTCGGTGACCGCATGAATGCTGTCCCTATCTTCGACCCATTTCTTTTTCTGTTGCGATTGAATTGTTTTGGCAAATTTTTTCATCTTCTCAAACTCGGCTGCTTCACCAGTCAAATAAGGTATGAACTGTCCACGCTCATTCAAGTAACCTTCTTTCAGATCCTTATAAACTCTTGATTTAGGATTGTATCTCAATTGCTCACCGGTTTTAATAACTTCAAGATATCTTGGCTTTTCATCAAGAGTTCGAGAGACTGTTGGGTTAAGGGGATCTTGAGCTAGAGGATTATCCTTCATCATCGCCTTGATCAGAATATCCGTGTCATTTAAACCCTCTGTTCCTTCATTAGCTTTAGTGGCATCGGTATCATCAGTATTATTTTGTTTGAAGTCTTTCAGCACTTTTTCTTCCTTCTTTTTCAAATTTTCAGCAACCTCAATATACTCTTCGTCAATATCTATACCACGCCATCTATCTCGCTTAGTATCCCAATTATCAGTATCTTCTTTCACAAAACGTTCTGCCCTACCTGGTGCACCTGTTTTATCATTTTTTCCTCTGTAAACATACGACACCTTGTGAGGTTTTTCCAGACATTCGGATTTCGGATGTTTCCCACCACAATTCTCACACCTTCCCTTCTTTTTCCACTCTCTTATTTTCTTTCTCCTAGAGCTTTCTTCTATTTTTTTTTCAAAGTCCTGATCTTCTGTAACAGCAACTACTTTGAATTCATCGTTTATGCCCAGTCCGGGCCTTGGCTCATTATTCGGAATTATTTCGGCGTCAGGGTTCAGTCTCTGATGTTTCAATCGATCGTTGACGTTGTTTGTGATCTCTTCATATAGCTCGTCATCTGTTCGCCTCTTACGGCTCTTTGAGTCGACCTTTAGTGCATCGTTTGCATAATACCAAGGGGTACTTGAGATGAATTTTGGTATATAATCGTTAACTTTGCGTCCCGTTGTGGAGTCAACATATGTTTTTTTGTTCGGTGGGCCCTGTGTAGAGTTTTTCCCACTCATGTTTCCCGTTTCCTCGGTCTGCAAGTCAGTATGTGGTTGGTTCGGAGACGGTATTTGGGGGCGAAAACGAGAGGCAAGAGAACGAAGATGAGGAAATGAAAGATGAGAGGAAAATAGATAGCAGATTAATGTCGTGCACAGCCCGAAATTTATTTTTCCCTTTCCACATTTTTTTCCCTCTAACATTTCAAAATTTTTCAGTTTTCTGTGATTTGGACTTCACAACCGTGGACTGCGATATGGAACGTTGGAGAATAAGAGGGCAATTCCTGCATATCAAGAAATAGACACATTTTATCAAAGATGAAGACAAACGCCTTTGTGAGACAGTTGGCGTCTAACAAGAGGACGGTGAGGGAGAATGCTCTTGCAACACTAAAGAAATTTTTATCTACGAAAAGTAAGGCAGATAAGATCAGCATAACAGAGCTCAACAAGCTCTGGAAAGGGTTGTTTTACACGATGTGGTTTTGCGACAAACCGAGACCGCAGCAGAGGCTAGCGAACGACTTGGCGAAGTTGTTCAGTGAGTGCATTGTTGACGAACAGTTCTGTAACTTTGTTGAATCGTTCTGGACGATTATGATCAAGGAGTGGAGGGAGTTGGACAAGTGGAGATTGGATAAGTTTCTGATGTTGATGAGGTACGTGGTGAGAGAGTGTTTTGTGAAGATGGACGTGAGAGAGTGGGATGAGGAGGCGGTCTGCGAGTATCTGAGTGTAATGAAGAGGCTTGTGTTGAAGGATGACAGCCAGATTCCGCGTGCGATTACCTACCACATCATTGATGTCTGGGTGGACGAGATTGACCACGTGCTGTTCCCGTCCGAGGAGGAGGAGGAGGAGGGAAGCAGCAACGATTCGGACAGCGAGCAGAAGACGATAGAGGAGAAAATCGAGGAAAAGAAGGCCATTCTCGAGGAGAAGAAGGTTCCTGTGGATCTTCTTCTTGAGCCGTTCAAGGGACTGAGCGGCAAGGGACATTCCGAGGCGTTGGTGGCCAAGATACGGGTCGAGGTTCTCGACGACGAACGTCTTCACGAGCTCGGCATAGATACCTCGTTGCCTGAACAGAAGAAGACTGAGGACGGAGAAGAAGAAGACGAGGAGGACGACGACGAAGATGATGACGAAGAGGAGTGGACCGGGTTCGGCAACTGAACCAACTCACCCAAGCTGTAGCAACAACTCCGTACAACATGTGTAACCCCAGACCAACCAGATAGAAAAGGTTTTTGCGCCGATCGGCGTACCGCTTAAGAAACCACGTCGCCCGCTGCGAAAAAGGGCTGCGTCGAGGAAAGCGAGCGACTAAGCTGAGACGTGTACTTGTTCAGCACGGACGGAGAGGAAAAGGAGAGATGGGGGGCAGGACAGAAGAGGAGCAGGAAGGAGAGCAGTCAGCAACGACACACACACACACACACATACAACATGGCAGACATCGAAAAGATCACAGACGCTCCAGTGGAGTTTTTGAAGGACGGCGCCCGTTTCGTGCAAAAGTGCACAAAGCCTTCACAGAAGGAGTACCTGCAGTTGATCAGGGCCGTCGGCATGGGCTTCATCATGATGGGTGTTGTTGGCTACTTGATCAAGTTGATCCACATCCCAATCAGATACTTGATTGTCTGAGAGCGCAGCCAGAATGACTGGGCGGCGCAGGAACACCAGCCAAGACAGACAGAGCCTCCGCAGTTGATGTTTATACACGGCGTCTGTCCGCCGCCTGACGTCCCTCTTTCCATTTCCACTTCTTCTTTCTCTTTCTAGTTGTCTATCTCTTCTAATCAATAAAATCTTTGTACTTTATCTCGGCCAGTGGCCGATGGCCACTGGCCCCATCTCTCTCAATGTATTTATCTTCTCGATTTGTCTTCCTCTCCATCACGTGACTGAAAAATCGCCGAAAATTGTTCTCGGAGGGAGCACGATGAGGGAGGAGGCCACATGAATCTGCATTCGTCACACCGATGAACACCGGGTTTGTTCTTCTTGCCGCCACCGGCGCTCATAGACTCCAAACCCAGAGAAATACCCGCCGCTTACCGTGCTGACACCCGCCACCACAGGCCCAGGAAACTTCCGTGAACATGAGCTTTGCCTCACTCTTGTCGCAGATCACAAAGGACAAGAAGCTGGAGGAGAAGACCAGGCTCTCAGGCCTAGCGAACCAGCCGAAGGCGTCCTCCTCGCTGGCAAAGAGCCCGGCCGGCTCAAGAGCATCGCCGGCAGCGGCAACACATAGGACACTCCAGCCAGGGAAAACACAGCCGAAAACCTACTTCGACGATGAGGATCCGGCCGTGCGTCGCTTGAAGGAAGCAAGACGGAAAGAGAGAGAAAAGCTTCAGGAACGCAAAGCAGGAGCCAGTAACTCCAAGAGCAAGGCAAAAACGAAAACACAGCCGGCTTCTCCTGCGAGAGCTCGGTCTTCAAAGCCGTCCTCGGCTTCCCCGCTGATTAAAAGAGCAGGCCAAGCCAGCTCAGCGTCTCCTCCAGTGCCGGTGGTACCTAAATCGAGGTTCAAGAACAAACCGTATCTGAAGAGCTCCCGCAACACGTCTTCCGCCACCGACAGCGGTCCAGCACCCCCTAAGCTTTCTTTCCGCGAGTTGATGAAGCAGGCAGAGTCGATAGATAAGCCGGTAGTGGCTTCTACGCCGTTCAAGACAGCCAAAAAGCAAAACAACAACGAACCAAGTAGGGCTTACCAGTCACTACAGAAGTCCCGGAGCCGAGAAAATGAGCATTTTCATGTGGCGGCTCTGTCGTCGAGAAGAAATGGGTCACGACCTCCTGCCTCTCCGCCGCCCAGAACCTCACACAAGCTAGATATCCCGACAGGCCCTCGCAGCCGGCCTCAAACGTCGTCGAACCTGCCCTCCAATTCCTACCGCAGAAAGCCAGCTCTGGCACAACCAAACCCTGATCTACTCAATAAACTCAAAAAGAGACAAACCCAGCTGCAATCTAAACATTCAGGCCAACCATATCCAACTAACAGACGAAAGCCTTCGGGAAGCAAATCCCAAGATGCATACGACGATATCGATGCCGTTGATTCCGAGGATTCCGACGGCTATGGCTACGGTTATGGCTACAATGATTATGAGGATGATGGATTTATAGTCGATGATGAAGAAGAGGAAGGCTATGACGATGACGCTGAGTACCATAGAAAGGTGCGCAAGGAAAAAGAAAGACGAATGAAATCTCAAGGTTATAATAGAGAGGAGATCTGGGAAATCTTCAACAGAGGAAAGAAGAGAAATTACTATGACCGTGATGCCTATGACAGTGACGATATGGAGGCGACCGGTACAGAAATCTTAGAAGATGAAGAGAGAACTTTAAAGCAGGCCAAACTCGATGATTTAAGAGAACAGAAGCTTTTGGAACGAAAAGCAGCAGAGAAGAAGAAAATGCTCCACAGGTAGGACTAGTAAACTTATGAGTCCTTATATATAATGTACACAAAAAATAGACCTTGTATAATTAAAGTAACACAACTAATAAAATTCAGAACAAAAGATAAGCCGAACGGCAGTAACCCAGGCTAGTCACTATATTCAAATTCGTAGTTGTCATCACTACGCTTTTCAGCTTCTTCAAGTTCCACTCTACCTGCATCTTCAGTCCTGTTCTCATTGCTTCCATTCAGGTTCTGCTTTTCCTCAACACTTCCTGACCCTTTATCATTCGTGTCTTCAACATGGCTCGTGTCTTCCATGCCGCCCATGAAAGCTGCAAAATCTTGATCAAGCTGTTTCATCCTATTCTGATCCAAACCATTGTTCGCTTCTTCCTTATCGTCTCTCTCATCTTCTTCGTCATCACTCATCTCGACATCCCTCCCGTCTGGATTATACACCAGCTCATTGTTTTCCATGGTTAGTCCGCTTCCTGTACCTGACATAGATTCAGAGGCTTTGCCCAATGTGAGACCACCGCTTTCATTCTCCTCCTCATGATCCCTCTTCCTCGATTCCTTATACTTACCCCTCCTCAAACTACTTATTTGTCTGATGCTGATACCCTCACCTTCACCATTATCCATATCCGAATCAAAATCACTGGCACTAATATCCGAGCCAGGTACCTCCGCTTCAAATGGTGGATGATCAGTATAATGACTTCTAGTACGACTTGAAGCAGTGTTTTGTGCTTCAGGATTCCCTAATACAAACCCACCTGTTTCAAATTCCTCTGAATCACTATCTCCCGCTTCGTCATCACTAGTAGCTGTTCTCTCCTCTTCATCATCTTCAACTTCACCATGCTCATGAAGTAACCGTTTGCTAATTTTAAGTTTCGCAAGTAAAATTCTCCATGCCCTCAAATTTATCAAGTCTTCATTCATTCTTCTTTCCTCTTCCTCCATCTCGCTTAATCCTTCGCAAATGAGTTTAACTGCTTCTTCATACTCTTTCAATGTAACGATGCCTTCAATCTTGGCACTAGCATCTCTACGAGTTCCTGTGAAATCAAAACCAACAACAGCAGGTGCATATTCAATTTCCATTAGTCTAGCAGCTTTCTCAGCCAGTTTATTTTTTACATGGACACATTCATCAGGAATCATCCATGGCTGATAGACATCAACATTTTTGAATGCATTTTTTGGAATGATCCCATTGGCAACAGGAGGTGGCACATATTTTTCAGTTTGTGACTCTGCATATAACCTCCCATCATCAACTTCTTCTTCATTTTCTTCATCGCTTAACTGGAATTCATCTTCTATACCTTTTTTGCCTTTCCGCTTCTTCACCTTTTTCTCTCGAATCTTCAACGGCCTCTCCCCCATCTTTAAAACACGGCCTCTCATAAACCAACCTCGAGCAGTACGCACTATATGGACATTACTCCTTTTATAAACGGGGATGAACTTATCAGCATTGTTTGTGATTTTTCCCTTTTTAGATATCCCACCACATGAGATTTTAGGCATCAAGATTTCATTGAATTTAAGATCTCGTTCAAGAACATAAACAGGGTGTCCTTTAAAGTCGCTAATATTCGCAGGCATTCCCTCTTTCAATTCCAGTTCTTCAAACTCAATCTGTTCGAACTTGTCGACCCTATTGTCCTTCAATCTTTTCCTGGAACATGCACCCCTCAAAAGTAATGTCCACCACGCCTCCCATTTAGCTTCTCGGGTAATTCTTTTCTTACGTACTTTGGCATTGTATTCCTTTGCGTACCTTCTCGTGATATCTCTTACACCACCAACACGATCATATCCAATTACATACCAGGCATTATTTCTGACACAATTCATCGGTGGCTCGAGTTTTGATTTCCAGCTAACCACCTCAATGAATTTCTTTACAATAGGATCGATAGTGATATATTTTTTGGAGTCTTTATCCCAAACTTCAACCCAAAATACAGGCCAAGACCCATATCGTTCCCCGTATTCATCATCATGCTCATCCTGAGTTTTCACAGAAGTGTTTTTGTAGGCTTTTTTGGATCTTAGCCTAGCAAGGATCCTATCAACTGATTTTCCCTTGCCTTTGGTTGGCGATGGTTTCAATATTTCTTTACTGTTATCTGCTTCATGATTTTTGGCTTTTTCATCACACTTCTTCATATTGGTGAAATCAGGTGACTGAATAGAAAATACCAATCTTGCTGATAGGTTGAGAGAACGTAACAATGCAACAAATCCTTGTGCCGCAATATCCCTTGAACCGGTATGAGTTAAAATCATATTTCGAAACTTCTGCTTTGTTAACTTTTGAGTTTTGCTAGGATGGAGCAACTGTGGATACTTGAGCTCAGTCCAAGTTTTTTTGTAAAGCACTGGAGCTCTGAAATCAACTGTCCATACTTTCAGCCAATATTCCATCAAGTGTCTCAAAAAATCAAGAAGTTTCCGTGTTTTAGATTGTGCCGTTACTGTAGTTTTGACTCTGTGATCTTGATATTGTTTCAGTTCATGTCTGAGTACATCTGGAACTTGCTTCTGAATTGACAATAATAATTGAGGATCCGATATCCACACGTTTCTCGAAACACCATGTCCTACCATGGCGAAAAGATGCAATAGATGTAGAACTCGCCTGTACACTCGTTCCTCCTTGCTTACTACTGTTGCTCTTTGTGAAGGTTTCTGAGTTGCTCTATGCTGTTTCATCGTGATACTCACGACCTCCTTATCATCATCACTTCCTCCACTCCCTAGAAAAGAAGTTTCGTTTAGATCGACGTCTTCAAACTCATCGGAGTCAACATCTTCATCATCTTCTTCCTCCTCCTCCTCTTCTTCTACTTTCTCGTCTTCGCCTTTGACTTCCTCTCCTCCACTTTCGTTTGAATTTGGTTGATGTCGTTCACTATCAACGGAATACGCTGCACTGTCATCACTTAAATCGATAACTTCATTTTGCTGGGATCTTGCGGTATCCGAAGTGCTTCTCTTAGAACGTCGATTACCAGAATTGAAAGCACTTTCATTACTATTGTCATCTAGATGAACGATATATCGTTCATGGTCTTGTTTCCTCGGAGGAGGCATATTCCTAATCTCCCTTGCTCTTTGGACAGGCGTTTGTAGTCTTCTGGCCCTTTTGAGTGGTCTTTCTGTCTTTTCATCATTTGCCTTTCCTTCCTTCAACGCGTTCCGGAGCATCTCTCGATACTGTGGCGGAACCCTGCTCATTGTGTTTTAAACATGCATTCGTTTTTATCCTCTGTTATGAGTTGCACTCTATTAGTATTGTTCAGATAAACATGCAAAGCCTTTTTGTTCATGCTCATCCAGCTATGCTATTTCTTGCGCAATAGCTTTGATACTTAGTAACGGCCCTGAATTAAGATCAAGTTCGTTAGCACCGAATTTTCATCTCGCTCAATTTTTTTTCTCCTTGCCGTCTTCTGCTTTGCTTACTATACGGAACATACAAGGAGGAATGGAATAGTGGGAATTCAGCCTTGGTTTTCATAGATAAACCAGAGTGTAAGAGAGTCCAAATTTGCTCCACCTTACTCTAAACAAGTAGTAGAGATGTTCAGAAGGGTTGATCGGACCCTGTTCCGAAAAGGAGTTACTTCTGCAAGTCGTTGTCGTCGTCAATATCTGAAAATTTCTAGTGGGGTAACCGAAACATATCAAAGGTTCAGCACAGGAGGAAGATGTGTTGTCTACAAAAGGGAAATTCTGGGTATTCACTGTGGTTCTAGCCGACTGTATACTACTCTCAATAGTGAACAGTCAGACAAAGTACGATCATTGGATAATGTTAAAGACGAGTTAGATACTACAAAGCCTCAATGGTTTACAAAATTGACAACCAAACAAGAGTCGATACCGTTGTATACTACATTTCAATCCTTAGCTCTGCAAGATAGGAATCTAATGAACCAGATTGAGGTAAACTCAAATTTGCAACATTTATTGTCATATTTGACTAGCAAGACGAAACGAGATTCGAAGGATGAGTTCGATGAAGACAGCCGGAATGTAATGAATATATCCTTCAAATCTTTGAAAGGTTCCAAGTCTGTAGAATCAGCACTTGCCATAATAATACATACAATCTTGAAAGCACAATACCCTGCATATAGTAATCCCACAATTGATGCTTGTTTAGAAGAAAGCAGACAAAAGTACAATCTACAGCCTGCTAGTTTGTTTATTAGCAAGGAATTAGCAGGAGACAACGTTTTTGGATCAGACTTTGACAAGATAGTGAATGACCAAAACTTCAGGACTGCCGTCCAGATCTTGAAAATACGTTTGAAAGAAAACAAGGGATGGAAACCTAATTATGAGAGTCGAGATGATAATATTATTACGTGGATTAACTCACTATTTGAACCCTCGACCAGTAAGTGTTTAATCATGTTGACCAGAACAAAATTTGTTCCTGACATTATCATTTATGATTTACTCTTGAGAAAACCAACAAGCGAGCTTGAATATAAATACTTTTTCGAGTTCTATAAAAGTTTCTCAACAGAATTGAATTTGATCGACCAGGAGAAATTATACCATTTTAAACAATTTGACACCAACTTTGACAGGAGTCTCATTATACCTGCATTGTTCAACAATCTGTTTCAAATATCTCTGAGATCAAAATTGGAAGATTTGCCTATACTGATTGATCTTTTTCTCAATGAGAACAACATTTCTAGCACTTACACATTAGAACAGATCAGTGAGATGATATGGTATCTTTCCTATGACCACACAGGAGAACATGCTAACAAGCCGTCAAGGTATTGCAACATTTCGCAGTCGAAGTTGATAAGGGCAGTGAATCATATGACGGAGAATAGTAAAGCGTTAGAAGTTGATGTGACCACCATGCTTGGAGTTTCGAACTTGTCATTTTACAGAGATTTTAAAAAGTCATTTCAAATGTTTAAGAATGCGAAGAAACAATTTGATCATTGGCAGTTACAGAATTTCAAGCCCAAAGGTTTCAAGGAAGTGATGATCACCAAGGGCAATAACAGTAATGAAGTCGCAAGAATTGCTAACAGTGGCTTATTGTACAATGTCAAAGTCGACTATAACATCAAATTTTTGTGCAACTCTGTCTTGCTTTTGGCCGTCAATTCGGAGAATGAAGAGATGATATCTCAAGATTTGACAAATATTTTTAAGAAAATCGAGCCTGATATTTTAATCAAGTACCCTGAGATATGGCAGTTTGTAGTAATTAAGTTGAATTATCACAAGATGTTAACAGAGCAGATGATTGCTATGTTATTTCAGGAGTACCTCAAACATCATCGGACATATGGTACGAACAATTACTTTGTGTTGGATGTATTGATCAATAACACGCAAAAGGTTAAAACTTTGATATCATTGATTGAGAATCTGAAGATTGAGAATATGGATGATAATAATATATCGCATTTGATATCCAAATTCTATAAGTTTGCCAAGAACCAAAGTAGTGGTATAGATTTGGAGACTTACAACTGTTTGGATACAGCACGGGAGTTATACACTAATTCTAAGTTCAAATCGAGCAGGTTGAATTCGTCGCATCTTTTGGGAGAAGCTATTTTCTCTCCTCAAGATACGTTCAAGAGATATAATTCAATCAACGACCATTTCAAAATCACACAACTATCCATTTCCTCATTGTTTGTTTCCGTTTATAAACTCTACGAGATTGGCACTTATGATAAGGTGAGGTGGGGGACGAACAATGATGTTATGCCATTGGACTTTGCGCTTGATGAATTCAACAAGCATATATCCCGTGCATATGGGGATACAAGTGATGGGATGCTGTATCCGAATGACAATTTGTTGACGATATACGTCAATGTATTGAAAGTGTTTGGCAAAGCTGAAGAGATCAAGGAGTTACTGTCTCGGCTTGTGGATTTGAAGTATCCGCTGGGTGTGCCATTGTTCAACACGTATCTCGATGCATTGAACGATTGGGACAAGCGGGAGCTCTTGAGGTGTTTGAATGCATACGACATGAAGTTCAATAAGTTGATTTCGTGCCGAAGCGAGTACCAGTTGAAGAAGATGAAGGAGCAACTACCTGCGGTGCAAGCCAAGGGTTCATTTGAGGAGTTTGTGTCGAAGATGGAGTTCAACTGGGGGGTCATACGACGTTGGAACTGGCCGGGAAGGCAATACGAACGATAAGCTGTACATAGCGATAGAAAGCATTTATAGATAGACATGAATAGAATATATTCCGAGCTGAGAGCTGTGAAAGAGAAGAGAAAAGCAAGAAGAGTCTAATTGAAGCTGATTTTTCATGTTTGTCGGACTCTGGCCGGTGGATCCTTTTCAGAGTTGGTATGGACGGTAGTGCGAGTGTCAGATTCACTGTCGGAGTTGGGACTGTCTTCCTCCTTACGAAGGACCCGGAATCGCAACAGCCAGATGCCCTGGAAGACGAATAAGCCGAGCTCCATGACGATCATTATGGCGTACAAGATCATACCCATGGCGTCGAAGGTGCCTATTCACATGCTGGCCATGCTGAAGATTGCTCCGGAGCTGTCCAGCGCCAAAAACAAGAAGTTGATGCCCATGACCCGTCCGTATCTGTGGAGGAGTTCCCAATATGGCGGGAGTAAGCCAACGCACAGGAAGACGGTGGCCAAGATGCCGAAGATGAGGTCTTCCCAGTGCGTGCCGTGGGCGTAGACGGGACGAAGCCAGACACAAAAGCCAACTTCGAGTCCGACCCAGCAGAGATAGAAGGCGGCAGTTTAGAAGAGGATCCTTCTCTTGCCGTACGATTGGGGCGGGTAGTACATGCTCTGCACCCAGGCGACGGAGCATAGCGTCGTGAACAGGTGCGGTTGGACCTGCATCGGGATGTACGAATCGGAGATAATAAAGTAGATGCACATGAAGAGGCCGGAGATGCACCAAAGCAGCATGAAGATGGGTTGGAAGCCCTCGGCGTCCTTCTTTCTGTGGAGAATGTAGATCTGAGGAGAGAGCTGTATGCACCAGATGACCGTCCCAATCGTGGACAACACCGTCGTCGCTGTGTTTTCCAAAGCCGTTGTCCCAGTACCGTATTCACTCGGTGCCTGGATTTAAGTATTTACGACTCCAATACAGTTCAACAGGCGAACATCGCTTATCTTTCGGGGTGTCCCTGGACCGACTTCCTAAACCGGTTTCGCGCTGTCGCTCCGTGAGTAAAAAGTGCCACTCAAAAACGCCGACCCCACGAGCAAATTCTCACCGACGACGTTGCTGGACGAATATGTTATGTATGTACGGTATCTAAACTAGATAAAGCTTCGGCGGCGCCGCCGGCAGCAGCCAGCTGTTCGACCCGATCCTTGAGCGCCTGCAAGTACGTGTCTGCCGGGTCCTCTCTTTGGAGCAGCATGAGATACTCGATGTTCGGCCCGCTGGGGCCGACGGCCTTGTGGATGCGGGCCGCCGTCGTGTCGACATGCTCGGGCCCCACGAAGCTCTCGTTCGCCGGCGAGCCGATGTAGACGACGCAGCGGACCAGGCGGCGGCCGCCGGTGTCGCGCGGGAGGCCCGCCAGAATCTTGTCGGCGTCCTCGCCGCCCTCTCCAGCGGAGACGTGGAAGAGCACCTCTTCAGCGGCGTAGCCGTCCTTCTCGCGGAAATCGAGGTACGCGCGGGCGGCGCGCGCATGTTGGGGCGGGACGTAGTAGACACACCCGCCGACGGCAAGCTCCGCGTGGAGGCTCGCCGGGTCGGCGAGGACGGCGGCGGCGGCCGCAGGCGGCAGGTGTGCGAGCTCGTGTTCACGGACGGAGGCGTGGAAGGCGGCGGTCGCGGCGACGTCCCGCGCGGGGACGATTGTCACGACGCGGCCCTTGTACTCGGGGGTGCCCCGGTTGTCGTAGGAGGACTGCCAGAAGCGGCGGATAAAGCCCTGGACGTGGCCGTCGAAGCGCCGGAAGTCCCTCGAGATGGGCAGGTAGTGCAGCGGGGGCTTGAAGAGGAGCGACCCGTAGCCGAACAGCCAGAGCGGCTCGTCGTCTGTTTCTGTGATCTCTGGCACCGTCATCGTGTGTACTGCGTGGTGGCCTCTCCGAAGAGCTCCCCGGCGTGTCTCAGTCAGCGCTGTCCGGCGGGGAGGAGCGTGCTTAAATACTCGCCGAGCGCTCAGCGCCACAGCCGGCGGGAAAAGGAGGGATGCCGGTCACATGAGCGTAGCTTTTCCATTACGTTATACACATGTAGTAAGTACACAGGCTGGGGCTGGAAAGACAGGGATGTCTGACAGGCTCTACTCCTTGCCACTGCCCAAACGCCTGCCCTCTCCACGGAAGAAGACGTTGCCGCCTGGGCGGGTGCTGGCGGAAGAGCCCGTGCCAGCGGACGTGCTCTTCTTGGCAGCAAATGCCGTGAAGCCCCTGCGGTTGTACGCCGGCGAGTCGTAGTCGACGCCCGTGAACCTCGAGAGGACCCGCCGGAGCCAATGGGGAGCCCCAAGATAGCCCGTTGAGTAGAACCAGGCGTGCGCCATGGTGTTGACAGTGCCGAGGCGGTTGTTGTTCGGGTTCACCTCGGGCTCCTTGCCCGTGATGATGGACATGAGCGGGCCCAGCGACCGCGTCTCGATGCAGTTGTACACGTACGCGGCGGCGAAACCCAGCAAGGCCAAGATGAAGCTCTCCTGGCCATCGACGAGGAGGCGGAAGCCCAAGGACACTGCCGGGAGCAGCGACGCCTTGATGGGCATGAAGTAGAAGTTCACCTGCTGGTTGTAGTTCAAGATCGACCACGTGAAGGTCAACGCAGACAACAACGCCGGACTCAACGAATACAGCGGCGGCATTGCGACATATGAGCCCACGAGGATGATCGGTAACACAATCGCAAAGTAGTAGATGTAGTCCGGGAGGTTCTTCTTGAACTTGCTCTCCTCAAGGCCTTTCGAGAAGCTGTACATCATGTAGATCTCCATCATCCCCTGCATCGCCTGCGGGTTGGGGATGAGAAACCCAGTCAACAGCCGGTGCACCTCAAGCTTCTGCCACACCAGCGGGAAGTGGCACGTGAACGCAGTGATCGGAATTAGCTGCAACGAGTTCAACCCGCCCATCACAAGTGACGTCAAAGTGATCGTCCGTGTCACAGGTGGAATCGACGACACAAATATTCCTAGCTCAGACATTCTTGTCTTGGTTGTGTCTGCACTCCAATCAGTGCTGGCTACCCTTCACCCCCTTACTTACCTCTCTCTCCTCTCCCCACTACACCCCCTACACCCCGCCGACCTCCACCTATCTTCACCACCTCCTGCCCCCCGCCCCCCGCCTCTCGTCTCACTCCTCGACCGGATGAGCGCCGCCTCCGCTCTTTTCGGTAACCTTCCCATATCGGCTCGTGTCTTTCTGTTCTCTTCTGCTCGTGCTCTTTCTGCCTCCACGGGCTCTCTTCTCCAGCCTTTCTGCTCCGCCCTGCTCACACCACATGTACCAGGTGAAACAGCCAATTCACGAGCTGCTGAAGGAAAATCTGCAGCCAGAAGACAAAATCCACATCAGGAAGGCTCCGGCGGTGGGCAGAACCAAAAAGGTTCTCCTGCTCACAGTTGCACTTTTCGTACTCTTCCACTGGATCAGGCCAACAGGCCCGAAGGAGGACCGCACGTTCAGCAAGTATGGCGACGAGCTGGACCCAGACGTAATGACTCCGCCGCAGGTTGAGTCCCAACCGCAATGGTTCAAAGGCCTGAGGGCTCCGGCGTGCGAGGAGTACACCTCGTACGCGTCGAGGAAACATGAGCCTCTATCTAAGGGGCCTCTAAAGTTGTCTTACATGAGACCGCCACAGCAATGCAGAACGTTCACCTCCACTGCTGTGGAGAAGCTCATCGAGCAGTTCCGGGTTAAGATGAAAGACCCAGATCTCTTCCGGATCTTCGAAAACGCGTTACCAAACACGCTGGACACTACGATCCTCTGGTTCGAAGAAAACGACCAAGGGACCCCAAAGACATTCATATCCACAGGTGACATTCACGCAGAATGGCTAAGAGACTCTGCACGCCAACTGTCCGTCTACCAGAAATTGATTCCACAGGACCCAAAGCTTGGGAAGATGATCAAGGGGGCTATTTTGCAGCAGGCAGAGTACATCAGCATCGCCCCGTACTGTAATGCGTTCCAACCACCGAAAAAATCCAAAGTCTCCAGAAAGGCCTCTTCCATTGACAACGTCACACCAGTGCCTCCATGGGGGTCCGTGTTCGAATGCAAGTACGAGTTGGACTCGCTTGCTTCCTTCCTAACTCTAACCAACGAATATCTTGAAAACTCCAAAGACTACTACATTTTACAAGATCCTGACGTTGAAGACGCCCTAAGAATTATAGCCAAAATACTTAGGAGAGAGTCTTCTCCTACCTTCAACGAAGATGGACGTGTGTTACCGTTTTTCTACTCCTTCCGTAGAAACACCAATATTGGGTCGGAAACCTTACCTTTGGGAGGTACAGGGAATCCGGTGAACTTCAACACTGGATTGGTCAGATCTGCATTCAGACCTTCTGATGACGCATGCATCTACCAGTACTTTGTTCCAGCTAACGCCCAGTTATTGGTAGAATTGAAGAAACTGGTTCCTCTCTTGAAAGAGTACAATGATCCATCAATAACAGACGATAAGCTCTCATCAATCTTCCAAACATACGCAGATAAGATATCTAAAGGTATTGAGGAACATGCAATAGTCGATCATAAGTTATTTGGCCAGGTTTATGCATACGAAGTGGACGGTTACGGAGGTGTCAATTTCATGGATGATGCCAACATCCCGTCGCTTCTATCACTTCCGGATATGGGGTTCGGAACTATCGATGATCCAATCTACCAAAACACAAGGAAAATGATCTTGAGTAAAGTGGGGAATCCATACTTCTTGAAAGGTAAGTATTTGCAAGGTATCGGTGGTCCACACGTCGGACTATTCCATGCATGGCCAATGAGTTTACTTGTCCAAATCAGAACTAGCGACGATGACGCGGAGATCATCAAGCTTCTCGATATGATCAAAAAGACAACAGCAGGCCTAGGACTCATGCATGAAGGAGTCAATGTCAACTCTCCTAGTGGGAAACTGTATACCCGTCCGTGGTTCAGTTGGTGCAATTCGGAATTCGGGAAAACCATCCTGGACCTTGCGGAACGCAAACCGTGGCTTATTTTCGGTGAAGAAAAGCCCACCCTACATAAGTCGCCTCAAAAGGCAGTGTAATCAATACCCAGCATGCAGAATAAGTAGTCAAATAACCTATATAAACAGAATCAGAAACAGGAACAGAAACAGAAACACAGTTAACTATAATCTCAAAAGGAGGAGAAAGTTCGAGCTCCACTACGAGCAGGCGCTCCGCTGCCGAAAAAATGAGAAAGCACCTATAAAGCGTGTCATCAGTTCACTTCCCACCTCTGTAGGGGTGACGATAATCGAACAAATTGTTTCCCGAAGAGTTAATACACGCAAAGAAAGAAAAGATGGAGTTCAAAAAAGTATCGTTACATTCGGTTCCCGGTCTCAAAACAGAAAGCGATGAGCATCTATCGGCTGTTTTCGACGGTCTTGGATACACGGAATCATTTACCATAGTTGATGTGAAGTTGGTTATTGGATATCTCTCTGTTGCCGCCGCCGGCTTGATGTACTATTTAGACAAGAAGTTCAAAAACGATTTCAACAATACGGCGTATGTCTTTTATATCCAACTCTTGGTTTCTGTCTTCTTCACCCTCCAATTCGTATGGTTTGTGGTCAGCAAGTGTGTTGAAAAAGATATCAAATACACAGGCAAGAAAAACGGCAAATCCATAAAGGTAAGCACGTCTACCAAATCGAAGACGGATCCATTCTACCAAATCACCATTAACCTCGACGGCAAGAATCATCTATTAAGCATCCCATTCAAAGATTTCTTCTTTGACGATGGCTTCCTCAGTTTGGATGCTTTCAAAGGAAAGATCGTTCCTTTCATAGAATCTGCCGACAAGTCTAATTAGACAATCTAATACCTAATGTAATTTAATAGTATACACAAGCCTTTAATAAAATAAAGCAACACATTGCCATTTTTCACACGTGGTCCATGCCACTAAACCACCTACAAAATCGTTGAGCCCACCAAGGTAATACTCTATATATAGGTAGTAGTCTCCCATATGCAGGATATGAGAATGTTCCATTCAACCCTTCTTCCACAATTGTCTTTATTCTTCTCGCAAGCTTCTTCGTGTGTATAATAGGAGCCAAAAATTGGTTGACACTAACATCCGCAAACATGGACGAGTCTAGTTGACCCGGTAGAACCGTACTTAACACAATGTTGCACGGTAACTCTTCTCGTAAAGAATCCATTAAGGCCATAAGTGCATTCTTGGTCCCGGCATAAATTCCGAGCTGTTTTGGACCAACAAAACCAAGTACTGATCCAACAACTACAACATGAAATCTTCTACCGTTTACTTGCGTTCTGATGGCTTCAGTGTACCGCTTTATAAGAAGCATGTGTGAAAACCAGTTGATATGTGATATCTTTTCAATATCTTCTGTTCGAATCTCCTGTAGGGTTTTTAACTGCCGTATTCCGGCATTGCACACCAAGATATCGATTTTGGATAAATCCACCAAGCCTGCAGAATCATCTTTTCCATTTTGTTCTTTTAGGAATTTAAGACTTGTGTCATTCAAATCATATTGTATGTATTGTACTTTTTCTAAATTATAATCAGTTTCCTCCTCAGGTTTCTGCACATCCACAACTATGACTTTTTCTATATCTTTCTGGACAATCCACTCTTTCACAAGCTCAGAGCCCAAACCTGATGTACCCCCGGATATAAGCACCATCTTATTTGGTGAAGGAACAGCGTAACTCTTACGCATGCGTATGTTGAGATATCGACATATCCAGAAAAACACTATAGCAGTAGCATATCTCCCAGAAACCTTTTCATTGAAATAGAGAATCCACACAGTGATGGGACTGAAAACAGTGAATAAAGAAAGATATATAAGGGTATCCAAGTTCCAACCGCTTTGCACCACCAGGGGCAATGGAATTAAATACTTGAATGCCTTCATTGCATCCTTCCAGAACAAAGATCTCCTGCTCAAAGATCTTGCACTACAGAAGACCGAACATTTCAGTTTGTTCAAATTCATGCCGAAATTTCAAACGCGTATCATAGGTTTTTCATCCCACTACCGTCAGTTTTCATTACATGGTTATAATCTACAAAAACAGGCCTACACACAATTATGAAGCTTTATCAACACTTTTGTTAATAAAGACACCATTCAGCTTAGAGTTATGAACGCTGTTAGGGACAAACTTCCTGATCATACGAATTTCGTCAGCAGCATAACCAGGAATACGAATGTTCCAGTTTCTTTCGAGGTGAAGCTGGACATCACGGACATCCAAGTTTTCAGAATGTCTATGTCTTGCCAATTTGCTTGCAAAGGAGGTAACAGAGGTAACAAACTCATCTGCAAGATCCAATAGCAGTTCTTCAACGTCACCATCGATGTTAATTTCCGACTCGCCTTCTTCACTTGCAACAGAAGCAACTAATTCTTTTAACTTTCTCTTGTTTAGTACACGTTCTCCTTCAAGTTGGAATTGCTCTGGCTTGACCAGTACTGGATTGCTCAAAGCAGATGCACTTATCGCATTTCCACCCAGTAAACTAGGACGATTGTTGACTTTCACAGAAACGGGATCTTGAGTCCTTATCTTCAAGTCGTCTGGAATATTCAAATTTTGAAACTTAGCACGCTCACCATCAGCAATCGATGAAGCTGCAGAAGTAGGCGGCTGTGCAATCTTACCAGTTTTAGTACCTCCCGCTGCGGCCAGCGTATCGCCATTTTGAAAGCCACCACTGCTGCCAGTGACAGCGGCCTTTTGTTTCTTATTACTTCCGTCATCGATTGTGTTCGAGGCTCTTTTGTTGTCCGCTTTACTGTTTTGCTTCTTAGTGGCTGCCTTTTTCTGTGCTGCCGGAGACGACGATTCGTCATTTTTTCCCTTTGCGCCCTTTCCTGAACTAGAGCTTGCAGCTGAAACGGTCGCTGCCGTAGTTCCTGCAACCGCATTGGGTTTCATATTGGCAGCTGATAAGTCAACAGTGACGGGAGCGTTCTCATTGTTGAAAAAAGACGCACCTGAGTTTAGTGTACCAGGAGTAGAGATCTGAGGGGTATTTCCCATGCTTTGAGCCCTGTTTAGACCAGCATTCGGGATGCCTGATTGTGTTTGTTGTATTTGCTGAAGTTGCGGGGAAGATGTTTGAGCACGATTTAATTGCTGAGCTTGTTGCTGAGCAAACTTCAATTGTGTAGCAATCTGGAGTGTACATCTCTTGCAGTTATCCAATCTTGTCTTCACCTCGTTCTCTTTTTCCAAAAGATGGGTCTTTGTGGTATCGTCAATATTAGGCTCACTCAACCTCTGCTGAATCAGAGCCATATTTTTTTTGAATTGTTCTGACAATGTTATGATTTGCTGGTATTTATTTAAAAGTTGTTGCTTCTTCAGTTGCAGCTGTTGAGCTGGAGACAATGTAACAGCATCATACTGAGAAGAACCATTCCCACCATTATTATTAGTACTGCTACTAACGTTACCACTGCTATTATTGTTCCCACCATTGTTACTGTTGTCTAAAGCATTAACGAGATTCTGTTGTGACAGATTCATGCCATCCTGGGGTTGTGGGGTAGGTTGTGAAGATACTGCAGAGTTGATGTTCATCATATTGATAGGGGCATTATTAGTGATTGCATCTGGAATAGGCATAGGCGAAGATTGTATTGGCACTGGTATTTGTGCTTGCTGCTGTGATTGACCCATACCTTGCATTTGTGCTTGTGCTTGGGCCTGTGCCTGTGCCTGATTTTGTTGCTGTTGTTGTAGTAACCTCTGTTTTCTTGAATAGCTGACTAACAAGGTCTTGATCTTCTCTGCCTTCCGCATATGCGCCTCACCTTCCGGAGTATTAAGCCCTGCTGTCTCTGCAGCTTTCTTTTCAATACTGTATTGATTGAGTAATTGACGTGCTTGCTGGTGAATTGCTTGGAAACTCATTCTGGCTTGCTGGCTGGCCTGGTTCTGTGGCTGCTGCTGATTAAGCTGTCCATTCTGCTGCTGGTCTGGCTGCTGACTCATTTTGTTCAGTAACTTTCCTATTCTCCCTGGGCTGTACGTGCGTCAAGCTCCAACACCTGGTATGGTCTCCTCTCTCACCTTCTCTTCCCCTCTTCTCTCTCCCTCTAGCCATCATCATCTTCCTGACCATTTGTCCTCCTTCATCATCTCGTTCTGCTCATAAAACTCAGAAATTGAAACGCGCGGGTTACGTAAGCATATTGCTATACGACAGGACTTGTATCATTAAAAGTGGGATGTTGTGAGTAACACTTGCTGGAGGAATTGCACTAGAGACGGTTTGGAACCACAAGAAAAATATAGACATAATGATAGACTTGAAAACAACACCACGGCTTGGGAAATTGAGTGATCAAAGTACCCAATTGCTTGCACAAGTCGATGACTATGCATTAGATTACAATATTTTTCTATTTAAGGGTATAGGCAATGTGATTGACACAAATGACGCTCAGCTTGTCTCGTTCATTGAGTCACTTTTCATAACACTACCGAAAGAATACAGCTCTTTGATATACAACCCCCTGAATTTGCCTGGTAACAAAATCAATCCTTCTACAACTTCCAAGTTGCAAAAGAGATTATTAAGTTTGCTCATACAGGAAAGACACAAACGTGACATTCAATTACTGAATAAAAAGTTTGAAAATAAGATTAAGTATATCGAACTCGAAGAACCAGAAAAGTATGAGATCAAATCAATCTACTACAGGACATTTGATGAAGCAAAAGACGAATACGCTGATCAGTTTGGCAGACTTGCCTTGCTTCAATCATTGGAATACGACTTCGAGCATGCTCTCGACGATGATTCTGATTATCAGAGTGATGATAATTTGGTTGAACACTTCTGCGATGACCGAATGCTCGACTTCGAGTTAGGTAAATCAAACTCCGAAGATGAGGTAGTGAACAGTCAGATCATAAGAGTTTTACTACCTTTGGCCTCACAAGTCATTCTGGGTCAAGAAGGAGAAGGAGAGGGGGAAGAAGATATGAACTAATATACAGTTTTTCATAAACTTACATATGAATCTATAATCTATAACATAATAATTAATTGGGTTAACTACTTTTGCCCGGATTTTTCAGCCTTCTGATCTTGAAAATAATCTGTTTCTTATATTCGTCATGTCCTTTAATATCTTGAACCTTCAAAATCGCTTTACCTGGCATTTCATTTATCAATGAGAAAGAACTTCCAACTAAACAGCCAATCAAGTCACTTTTCTTTGTTATGTCATCATAAAGTGCTCTTATCTCGACGGCTTGTTTACCAACAGTGATCAAAATTTTCTCCTCACAGTCAAAAGATGCGTTATCACACTGTATTCCAAACCACATTATCTCGTCACTGGATTGAACATATTTGCCTTTGACGTTTTTCATTCTTGTTGCAAACTTATTGAAAACTACCAACACTTCGGAAATGTTTTTCTCTTGATTAGGAAAAGGGAATATTGCGATAGGAGTTTCGTTTTTCAAAATATCCTTCACATCAAGCTGATTCAGGCCGATGGATCGAATGTCAGATAGCTTGGACAAATTCCAAACTGCAGAACCATCAACTATATGCCCCACTGCAAAGTTGTTGGCATAAACAGTTTGCAAACGAGTAATGTTGTAGTGCGTTTTGAATGATTGCCAAAAGAATTTCCAATCGGTATCTTTCAGTATTTTTGAGTAATATACCAACTTGCCATTCCAGGCAAACAAATATGGACATCCATTATTTTTGACTGAACTTTGGTATCCCACTGTGAAGTCAGTAATATACCTTTTGTTTTCTAGAAAAACGTTTATATCAGATGCTGGTAACTTGAATTTATAAGTGTGGAATAATTTCTCAATTGAAAGGCGATATAAAGACTCACCGCCAATACAGAAGACAACTTCGTTATTCATCACTGTAATCTTCTTCACGTTTGTGATTTGATGAACTTTGTGGAAACTGGCCGAGTCGTTCAATTTACCAATGAATATACCAAAAGTTGTTCCA
This sequence comes from Pichia sp. NRRL Y-27259, assembly GCA_030563085.1. Taxonomy (NCBI): domain Eukaryota; kingdom Fungi; phylum Ascomycota; class Pichiomycetes; order Pichiales; family Pichiaceae; genus Pichia; species Pichia sp. NRRL Y-27259. Next base: position 29,809 of record JAKUBB010000006.1, read on the forward strand.
ACTAGACATAACTTTTCTGCTACCCCTTCATATTTGTATGAAAAATAGTCACAACTTAACACATTAGTCAAAATTGACTCAAATTCATCGAAGTTCAAGTCATTATCTTTACCCCCTTTAGAAACTTCAAGGTTTATTCGGTTGAATTCGTCTGGGACTGGGGCCAAATTGAAAGGCTCATAGCTCTCAGATTTAGAGATAAACGAGTTCGCATTAAAGATTTTCAACTCAATTTTTTTGTTTAACTGACCGTTTGACCAAAATTCTGTTTTCAAATTATTTAAATCTTTTAGAAAACGGTCCAAAATTGCCACTGTGATATCATTGGTCCGACGAAAATGATATATTGATTTATTTCCAATATCTTTGATGATTACCATTTTATGGTTGCCATCAACATAAGTATCTACCTCTAGATATTGGATGGAGATAGGATATTTGCATAAAACGTATTCATCCTTCTTATTCAGACTGATTGCATTAGATTTTACCTGTAAGATGACTAAATAATTGTCAAAAGGTGCCAAGATTGCATGTGACCAATTTAAGTTATTTCTCATTTCTAAATGCAAAGGTTCCTTTGATTTTCGATTTGCGTTGAACATGTCAACCATTTCCATATGAGAAAAATCTATTTCAGTTTTATACGACAATTTTTCGTTGAAACTTATCTTTTTCTCCAATTCAGAAGTTGAATCACTTATATTATTAATCTCTTTGATGACCAGCTGTAAGTGATCAGTGGCCTCAAAACTCTTCATGTAGTGGGCTTCTTTGTAAACAGACTTGAGCCTGTCAAATAAGAGCTCAATTGAAGTAAATAGCTTCACGAAGTAAGAATTGAACAGCTCAATCGGAGAAACAGCCGACCTATTTGAAGAGTTTTCAAGATCTTTTTTCGAAATTCCAATGATAAGTTTTCTCACATCTTCGTTAGAAGACAATTTTGATAGATAAACAACGGAACCGGAAATATGACGATATTGTAATTTTAGTTGTTTAAACCAGCCAGCTAAGATTTTCAGCACTTGACCGTCGTCAACAAAGAAGTGATCATCGAACAATGGCTTCAATTTTTTGACCACAAGTTTGTCCAAATAGTAATAAAACTCTTGCAGAACTTCAAAAGTTTTATCATAGATATTGTCAGAGATAAACCCGGTATCTTTGAACTCGAGTCCGTAAATGAAAATCAGCCGATGCAAGTTAAATCTTATTTTCTTCAAATTTGTGAATATTTCAAAAATCAATGATTGTATTTCGAACTGGGTCTTATCCCAATCTTTGTAGGTCTTGCCTTCTTTTGAAGTCAAATTCCAGAATTCCATATAACTCACGTTAACAAATCCATCCATTGTATGAAAATTATGCTCTGCTCTCGAGTTACATATGATTTTCATATCTAAAGGTAATTGGCTCATATTTCCAAATGACGTTTTATTATCTTTTATCGGAGAGAAAAGCTGGTGGGATCTTTTTCTAAAAATAGTGGTCGTTGGCGATTCAAACAAGGCCTTATTGTCGGTCTGTACTGGAGACAGCATTGGCTCTTTGAAAAACGACATTTGAGTTTCATTATTTTCCAAGAGTGATAAGTCATCGAAAAACTCAATATCCAATTGATGGGAATCATCGTACAAGTTGTGGTCATTAATGTTGACGAAATCACTACTACTGTCAGTGTGGGTTGTATTAATGTTCGGAGAAGTCGGAGAAATCACATCAATGATTGTTTTCGTTGGCGATGAAGAAATCGAGTGGGGTATTACCGGAGGAGATAAGTTAGGATTGAGGGTATAGTTTATATTTTCAGTGTTGTTTAGGCGGTGTTTCGAGAAACGTTTTGGGGGAGAAGGAGTGTGACTTTTCGAGGCCGAAGAAGAGGACACAAACCGGTTCTGAAGCGTCGAAGAGGAGGAGGACGAGACAGGGCCATTGTAATCTGTCTGCAAATGTAAACCTATTGGGCTCGAGTCTATTCGATCTACGGCCATCGACGAGTGCAACGGAGAGAGCGTGGAGGTTGACTTGTTGGATTGGCGCTGGAACGGGCTCTGTAACGGCATTACTGACGGCTTCTTCTCTATGGAAAGCTCTGTCACCGCTGTTGCCGCTGTTGCTGACGTCGAAGACGACCGTATTGGCGACAGAAGGGGTGACACTGCCGTTGTGGGAGACACATTTAGGGGAGGAATAATGGGCGCCAGCTCCGATTGATTACTCCTGAGCTTTAACGACTCAAAATATTTAGATTGCTTGTGATTCTGCGAGGGCTGCATTGCTTTCCCGTTGCCATTGCAGCAAATAAAACACGTTTTTCCGTGTAAACAGGCCGTGTCCATCCCGAGCCGATCTTCCTTTTCTGTCGGCTGTTGTCGTTATCGTGTGTCCTTCTCCGTCTGAAACTTGCTCTCCCTCTCTCGGCATCCACCGATTGGGAAAAAACAAGAAAAACAGCACGGTGCACGGAAGCTACACGAAACCTAAAATTTTCAAGAGAAAATTAAAAAAATGAAAAAAAATCAAGCATCCACACTGTCCAATGATAATCGACGCGTCGATGTTTTTATTTTTTTCTTCTTCCGCGTAAAGAGATAACCCTTTCCGCGGCATCGGAGCGAAGTCAAACTTTTCAGGGTCGGTAATAGATTGGGGTTGTTACTATTATTCCTATTAGTTATCAGATGCGCTTTTCTGTGCGAGGAGGAGAAAAAAACACCAGTGAAAAAAATTTTTTCTATGTTCTTTTCCAGCTATAAATATGTCAACAATTCTCCCTCTTGTAAGTTTTCCTCAGTTTCTTGAATGAGTCTATTTTCCTGCTATTCTTGAAGTGGCTTGGTTTCCTGGCACTCCTCTGCCCGTTTCTTCCTTTGGGCCCTTTTCTCCCCACACATTCCGCTTAATCTCCCCTTTATACCATAAACCACAGCACAAAAATGTCCTTTTTAGATACTGCCAAGGCAACTTCTTATCTCAAAGAATACGCTCAAAAAGATGGCTTGTCAGCCGCAGAATTGATGGACTCCAAAACCAGAGGTGGTTTGACATACAATGACTTCCTCATCTTGCCTGGTAAGATCGACTTCACTTCCAGCGTCGTTTCGTTGCAATCGAAGTTGACCAAGAAGATCACCTTGAGCACTCCGTTTGTCTCTTCTCCTATGGATACCGTCACCGAATCCGCCATGGCCATCCACATGGCTTTGTTGGGTGGTATTGGTATCATCCACCACAACTGTACCGGCGAAGATCAAGCCGCTATGGTCAAGAAGGTCAAGAAGTACGAAAACGGCTTCATCAATGATCCTGTTGTCATTTCCCCATCCACCACTGTTGCCGAAGTCAAGGACATGGCTCAACAATTTGGTTTCACATCCTTCCCTGTTACTGGTATGTATTATTTTGAACTCAATTGCACAATTCCATAAACAACACTTACTCCCTGCATTTTCCTTTCTCCACCAGGTTCTTTCCTTTTAAATGATGATTAAACAAATTTATTAACTTTCGTTCTACCGACTGTGATCAAACGATCTTGTGGATAATTTATTTGCTGACTAATTTTATCTCCTATTCTTTTCCATTTTGCAAAGAGGAATGTGTTTTCATTAAGTATTTCTTCAAAGACACATGTACTAACATTATACTTTTGGAATACTTTTTCCCCCTACTTTTTACTTGCTCTAGAAACTGGTAAGCTTGGCGGTAAACTTGTTGGTATAATAACCTCAAGAGATGTCCAATTCCACGAAGAAGCTTCCAGCCCTGTCTCCGAAGTCATGACCAAGGACGTGGTCACTGCTAAGGTTGGTATCTCTTTACTGGACGGTAATGACATTCTCAGAACCTCCAAGAAGGGTAAGCTTCCAATCATTGACGCCGAAGGTAACTTAGTTTCCATGTTGTCAAGAACCGATTTGCAAAAGAACCAAGACTACCCTCACGCTTCCAAATCTCCAGTGACCAAGCAATTATTGTGTGGTGCAGCTATTGGTACCCTCGAAGCTGACAAAGAGAGATTAGCATTACTGGTTCAAGCCGGTTTGGATGTTGTTGTCGTTGACTCTTCCCAAGGTAACTCTGTTTTCCAATTGGAGATGATCAAGTGGATCAAGAAGACTTTCAAGGATTTGCAAGTCATTGCTGGTAACGTTGTCACCAGAGAACAAGCTGCTGAATTGATTGAAGCCGGTGCTGATGGTATTAGAATCGGTATGGGTTCTGGTTCCATTTGTATTACTCAAGAAGTCATGGCATGTGGTAGACCACAAGGTACTGCTGTGTACAATGTTACCGAATTCGCCAGCAAATTTGGTGTGCCATGTATTGCCGATGGTGGTATTCAAAACATTGGTCATATCATCAAGGCTCTTGCTTTAGGTTCCTCATGTGTTATGATGGGTGGTATGTTGGCCGGTACTACCGAATCGCCAGGTGATTATTTCTTCAGAGATGGTAAAAGGTTAAAGACTTATAGAGGTATGGGTTCTATCGATGCCATGCAAAAAACAGACACCAACGCCAATGCATCTACTTCAAGATATTTCTCTGAAGGTGACAAGGTTTTGGTTGCACAAGGTGTTTCTGGATCTGTTCTGGACAAGGGTTCCATCATCAAGTTCATTCCATACTTGTACAACGGTTTACAACACTCTTGTCAAGATATTGGTGTCAGATCTGTTGACGAACTGAGATCATCCGTCAGATCTGGTGAAATCAGGTTTGAATTCAGAACTCCTTCCGCACAATTCGAAGGTGGTGTCAGCAACTTGTACTCTTACGAAAAGAGACTGCACAATTAGAATCAGGTTATATAAATAGTGATTTGTAAGTATTCTATCTTATTTTTCGAACCTAATAATAATAAAAATAAAAAAAGACAAATAAGAACAGAATGAAAGAAGAGCTGGACGCGTTTGCGGTTGTCTTCTGATCAGATATTGCCTCAAAAAATGGTAAAGTTGATACAATACGAAAGTCTACATAGTGTTGTTTAATGTAAACTAATTTCTCCTAGTTATAATTCACTGTGCTTAAATTATGATTTAATACAAGATTTGCGTATGTTCAGCTTATTTAGCTCATTTAGCTCATTTAGCTCATTTATCGAATTTCAAACTCTACATCAAGTAAATAAATTTAACCTTCACGACTTTGTAAGTTCGTCCGCATGACTATATGATACATTTGTAAATAACTAATTTGTTGAGTAGCAGTTGACGAGAGTTCACAAGCCAGTCGGGCAAGGCTTAAACTGAGTGTCGACAAGCAGGACAGCGATTTTGATAAGGGACAAATTATATTGTGTTGATTTATATAGGAGATATAGAAGTATTAGAATTTAAAAGAAACAAACAAGACATTTATTTGTTAATTTAAACAGTTTCTAAGATGACATCCTTGAAACCGGTAGAGACCTTCTTACCCTTGGAGTCGACAGAAGATTCACCGTGTAAGGATAACAAGTTACCTAAATCGAATTTTGGTTGCTTTAATAATTTGACTTTTCTGATGTGAACGTTTTGTAATGGGATGATAGCTTGGGTTGCCTTTTCGATTTCACCACCGATAGCTTCTGGGATCAACTTACCAGTTAATTGGGCCAAGGTAGAGTTGGAAACTTCCTTGGTCATGATTTCAATCATCTTCTTTCTGACTTCTCTCAACTTGGAAGATTGGGCGTAAGAAGTTTTCTTGATTTGGTTGGATTGTCTTCTGGTGAAGGCAATACAGAACACCCTGAGAACGTAATCGTCAGCAGTCTTAACAGTGACGTTAGCCTCAACAAGTGATTGCCACTTTCTGACAAGAGACTTTAATTTATCAGTGGTGAAGTCCATACCGTGGAAGTTGGTCAATAAGTTCTTACCTTGGACATCGTCGACTCTTAACTTAATCTTCTTGTAAGCGTGATCCTCGGAACCTTGTAAGTCGGCCAAGTTGAATTCGAAAACTCTACCCTTCAAACCGTCAGCGGCGTTCTTCAAACCGGTGGACTTGTTGATCAGGGTCTTACCAACATCTCTGTGTTCGAAAGTGGTTGGGGCCTTGATGTCGTACCATTCCTTTCTGGTGAATGGGTCAACGACTCTCTTCTTCAGACCTTTCTTACCTTTGGATAATCTCTTGTTCTTACCGATTGCCATGATGAGTCCTTGGTTTGTGATGTGCTGAAATAAAACAGAAGTTCAAGGAAAACAACCACTGTAGTTGAAGCAGGGTATATTAAGCAGTTGATGAAAAATTTTAGAGCACTATCCTACTGCTCCTCCTGCTTCCACACACCCACTGCTCCTACGCTCCCACGCCCACCGCAGCAGCTGCTCACCCGCCGCAGTTAGGGAGGCGGCCGAGGCGGGGGAGGGTCTCCTCGACGGACACCTAGCACAGCACGGTGGGCAAGAGGGGGGCGCCTGCCGGATGCGGAAGGCCGCGACTGGGGGAAAACGCAGAGAAGTGACTGCGAAAAGTGGGTTTTTGCAGAAAGGTGAGCACCCCAGACACCGCACAGAAAAGCAAGAGGGCCAGAAAAATTGGTCACGTGGAAAACACAACACTTATGCTTGCCATGACGCGACAAGACCGGGTGTCGTGGGTAGGAGAACGGCTCGGCCTTTTTTTTTCGCCTGCCTGGGTGGCTATTGTTTACACTTTTCCTTCTACGCAAAAATGAAAGGTATATGTCGTGGTACACGTTACAACTGGTGCAAGCTCGGCACAAGACCCTGCTGCACGCTGAAGCTCCTTGCGGTTTCAGAAAGCAAGAACAATCCCGCCCCATCTCTGCCATTGCTGCTACACCAAGACCCCTGAGCATACCGGTAGACACGAAAAGCCCCGCCATAATGGACACTCACCACAACAACCACCATCACCACCATAACAACAATACCCACGACAGCGCAATACCAGAGAAGAACACGGTGACGTTGAAAGTAGGCTTGATCGGCGACGCACAGGTGGGCAAGACGTCGTTAATGGTGAAGTATGTGGAGAACTGTTTCGATGAGATCTACACACAGACGCTAGGGGTGAACTTCATGGAGCGGACAATCAACATCAAGAACACGGAAATCACCTTCTCCATTTGGGATTTGGGTGGAGAAGCAGAGTTCACCAACATGTTGCCGCTGGTCGCTACAGATGCGGTCGCCGTCTTGTTCATGTTCGACCTTTCCAGGAAGTCTACGTTGAACTCGATCAAGGACTGGTACAGACAGGCCCGGGGGTTCAACAGAACGGCTATTCCGTTCCTTGTCGGGACGAAATACGATGTCTTTGTCGAGCTGCCAGACCAGGAACAGGAGGAAATTACGAAACAGGCAAAAAAGTATGCACATGCCATGAATGCCCCGCTGATCTTCTGTTCCACAAGCGCATCAATCAATATACAGAAGATATTCAAGATAGTCATTAGTAAAGCGTTCGATCTACGGTTGAAAATACCAGAAATTGTCCACGTCGGTGAACCAATACTACTATACCAGGACGTCTAAATAAACGTGACGATTTCCTTCAACAGACTGTCCCTCTTGAAGCTGTTGAGAATCTCGTCGTCACTGATGTTGAGTCGAACCAACCGGTTTCTCTCTATTCTTATCGGTTGCATCATAAGAATACCATTCTCCTCCAAATCTTTCAGGATGAAGAGACTCGCATTGATCACCGATCCACTCATATTGCTATTGCCCTCCCCAAAGACCACGTCAAGCAACTGCAAATCCTCATCCTTGAGCCGATTTTTCAATTCGGTGAATAGCAACACATGGATCTGATTATTCAACTCGTCATAGACCTCCCCCACTGGAATCTCGGCAATCCCAGATCTCTTCTTCCTCAACATAATGGAAGCTAGGACAAGCTTGCTTAAAAACGATATAGAGTTCAAATATCCCGTTACCGGTGACGATGATGTCTCATTCACAGCTTTCATAATATGCATGATAGTCACTGTGTATTTACTGTCCAACTCCTTTCTTTCGGCATCGGTTTTGCTCATGAATTCAGCTTCGGCAATCTCCACTGCTCGAATACAGATCATCAACGACCTTCTGGCATCTCCACTCACAGATGCAACTTTTCTAGACGCAAATTCAATCGCATCTTTGGCAATCAGCAATTTGTCATTATGTTTACTTAATTGTTCCAACCTATGTTTTATAATCTCGCTCAATTGATTGTATGAATAACTTGTAAACTGGATTCTCAGTAATCCCAATCTCGATGAAATCTTATTCGTAAGCAATCTCTCTGGAAGATCCATCGTATTGGCCACAGCAACAACGATTAATCTGGAATTTTGATACGTGGGCCAATTGAAAAAATTGTACATGACTGCCTGATTTCTAGTGGCAATTTGATCCAATTCATCTAACAACACAACCAATGGCAGCTTGTTCGAATATTCGTCCTCAATTTTCTCCTCTTCATCAGTAGGTTCGAAATGCTGTTGCAAGAAAGTTAATGCATTATTTGCCGAAGTGACCGTGTTGGATATCTTTTTCCATAAAACTTCGTACGCAGATTGCGGCTTTATCAATTTCATTCCATTGATTTCAACATAATTGAACATCTTCACGCCGTTACTTTCGATAGTCATCTTGGCGGATAGCTGTTGTATCACTTCTCTAATAGTAGCAGTCTTTCCCACACCAGGCGTACCACTGACATATATGCAACACCCATTTTGCGATATGATTGCATCTGCTAGTCTATGATATAACGGGTAGAACTCTTCCTCTCTACAGGGTAAGGCCTTAAGTTCTGCACCTGTTCCCAAAACCTTTTTGGCCTTCATTAACACCTTGGCTGTTGAATATTCATCATCTGCTTGTAGTTCCATGTCGTCATCAATCATAGGCAATTCCGGCACATTTAGCTTTCTCGTTCTCTTTCTGGGGCTTTTTCTTGGTGACGATTCTGCTTCTCTCTTTCGAGGAGATCTTGTCTTTTTGCGTTTCTTGGCCTGTTTCTCACCATCATCGGAATAATCAGCTTCCAAAAACGCGTCTTCGTCAGAATCATCAACCACGAAATCAGCCAGTTCATCTGGACTTTCTTCATCCTCTCCATAGTCGTCCTCCTCTTCTGATAGATATTCGACTTTCTGTTTCAAAGTTTTCTTTGATTTTGCCTCTCGACTTGGACTTTTTTTAGCATCACTCAAGACTTTTGTAGTCTTTTTCACAGTTGATTTAGGTTTCAAGGTGAGTAGCTTCACTGTATCATAAAATTCATCTTTATTTTCTTTAAATGCTTCAAACATTGTATTCCACTCAATTATGTCTGTGAAATAGGTGGAAGAATCATCTGTGAATCTTCTACAAACAAAAGTGTTTTCCATCTCCGAAGGATTGACTGAATCTGGAAAGTCAAGCAAAGCTTTCAATTTTTTCACACCAATCAAATTAAACTTGTTGATAATCTGGCTGACCATAACGGAGTCTGGGAAAGGGGTCAAAAATAAGTCGTTGGACAAATATTTCTCTCCGTCAGGTAAAGGTGGTAGTTTCTCCGATAGCGTTTCGTCGAATTTCACCAGCCATAATATTCGAACAGCCAAGAATTTATCCACTGCAAAGGATATGTCTTTGACAAATCCGTACCCGATGATTTTGTAATCAGAGTTTCTATTCAGATCGAATGTTATGCAATCGCCCTCTTTCAATTGTAAGCCGTCTGATGTTCGGCATAATGTGATCCCTGAATTTTTGGATGAGATCTTCTGCCGGAGATGTCGGCTTTCTGCCTTTTCCCCTAAAAGAATCTCCCATCCTTTCATGTCCTTCTGTGTCTTGGCCATGATAATCTTTATAGATTGACGAATAGAACAATCTATCTCCATAAACACGTTTCCCTATTTCCAGGGGGGAGGGGGCTAATTATCGTGCTTCTCATTGTGACTCGCAGATGTGAATAAAATGGGTGTACGCGATACCAGACGAGAGAAAAATAAAAATGGGGGGTGCATGAATCAAAGGATGTATTTATACAACGTATTGCGGAGATAGGCTGCTTCACTGCAAATGTAGCCCTGGCCATAGTTGACTCTAACCAGCCTACTACAGCAACCATGCTATGGACCAACATCAAGTATTATGCCAAACTACCCTTTCTCAATCTGACGATAAGAGCTAGGGTTATTTTTGCACTGAGGATATGCACGTTGTTGATCGCCATAGTGCTAGGGTTTGTGGTCATTGATGGAAAAGCAGAGAAATCTCCTCTTCTTATTTTACATAGTAGCCGTTCGGATTTGGCACGAGGTTTATATGATTCTTTGAAGGATGCCTTCAGCGGAGAAAAAAACTTTTTGACCACATCTGAGATCAAAATCATGGCCGAATATATAGAAACACAAATAAAGGATACTCCTGAAGGGATTAGATCAGGACTTTTCAACTGGTGTTCAGTGAGTTATGACACACCTGACTTAGACTATCTAGATGAGTCTGATTTTGGGGATCTGGTTGTGAATGACGAACATCACCCCGAAAATATGACAATCTCATGTGAAGATTACGATAAACATTATGTGTTTGACTACAGAGGAGAACTATCTGACATTGGATTGAATATCATTTTGGCTTACGCTTATACTGCTGACTTTCAGGATAGCCAATCTTCCACGCTTTCCGAGACTGCTTACGTCCCTGACACAACTTACTTGAAAGACCTTAAGTATCGACAAGAAGAAGTGCACCAGTTTTTCGTTGTTATGATTATGAGCATATGTGCGCAGATGTTGATGTTCCTAGGAACTTTCATCTACTATTCTTGTAGAAAGAATGAGATGGACGATTCTAAGATTTCATTATGGGTGAAAAACTTATTTGCTGTTTTTTCAGCTTTCAACTGGATCCTAGCGTTTGTTGCATTTATTGGTATCTTCTTACAAATGCGAAGGGTGCAGAGGCATGTAAGAGTTGAGTTGTCTACTTACGGAATCTATATGAAATATGGTCCAACTTTTGTCTCCATAATGGTTGTATGGTTTTGCTTTTGTACTTTGATCTTTGCGTTGTGGGCGGGCCCTGTGTGGTTCAATCGATCGCTGAAGAAGATACCGGATGAGCAAGCTCAGATACCTCTTTCTATGGACGCATATGACTACGACTACAATTACGATGATGACAATGATTATGACAACGACTTTGGCAATAGTACTGACCATAACACAGAAGATGAAATGTACAATTTTGCGGATCATCATTCTTCAAGATCTATAAACACTACAGACTCATACGAAAACAATGATAAAACAAGTGATACCCGGATATCTTCGCACACATCATCGGCATCTTCTTCACAAGGCCATGGTAATCCGTTCAGTACTTCGAATTCGGATGCCGTCTTGAGCTCTGTGGAGCCCAAATCAATGTTTCATAACTCGGTGTTCATGCGTTCCGATGAACTTTTCAATAAAAGAAAACCACCTTTACTAAATGAGCTCGCACTCAATAATGAACATCTAATACCTATGTCTCCTATTGTTCATCCGGAGCCAACAGGATTAAGCACACGATGCCCAGTAGCCCCTAGTATACAAGTTGACAATGCCTCCTCACAAATCGGGCCGCGAGAAGCTTCCTCAACGAGGACATGAATTTTTATTTTTTTTGTTGATTTTCCTTCTTCTTTCCCCCTCGTGCATCCATTGTGCCCCTTATGATGAAAACAAATCTTGAATTTCTATTTCACCACAGAAAACAAACCAATAAGATATACTTTGCTAGGAATAGAAGAGAGGTTTTTGAGAACATCCAGTTGTTTACTTTATGTTTTCACCGAGCCCCCATTACAACAGTGGAGGTAACTCCGACGATGCTCATCGAGACCCTGTGTTCTTTAAAGATCCAGAAGAATTTTATGAGCCATATAACTCCTATTACGCGTACCCAGAGGGAAAGATGAAATTAAAAGACTTCAATTCTCAATCGAGACGTCCAATTCGCACGCAAATACAGCCAAATCGCTCTGTGAACCCATTCAGAGACGTGAATAATAGGTCAAGGATCAACCGTTCTGCTGGTCATTCGCAATATGAAACTGGTAACAAGAATTTCGATAGTGTAAATGCAAATAAATATTATTACGACGAAAATGAAAATGATGCTATTAGTGGGAACTACAACAACAACCCATTCAAAAGTAACTATCAGGCCAGTAGAAATATAAACAACAAACAAACTAACAGTTACGAAATTTTTAATCCTTCCCCCGGGAAATACTCTTATGGTCGAGACTCTGGAACCACATGTGCTAGTAGTGATGACAATAATGCCAAATATCCTCTAATCGAAAAAGACCCGTACAACACAGCCATCAAAGTTACCGATGTAGGATCCGGCTCAACCATTGATAGTCGGAAGTTGTCAACAGCAAGAAGACAATTGATTGTTACTGCATACTTCAAATCCTTTAAAATTATGGCTCTGATAACATTTCTATTATTTTTTTGTCCGCTAATATCAACGATTTTAGATCTGTCATGTGTGTCAAGAAATACTTTTTGTTTACCTAAATTTGAGATACAATCATCTGGGCCTGTTGAAAGTGAAACTGATGAAGTCAATTTGTTTAGCTCCCTTACAATGCAACCAATTCATAGAGATACCACCTCAAGTTTGGAACATGCATTAGGTGTGATTGAAAAGTTTTTGAACGAGTTATCAGGACTGGTATTAGATTCCACTTTCAATCCAGTATTGATCAGATCTAAGATCGGGGAGGCCTTTGAAAATGAAAATTCTGTCATATTCAAGTTCAGCAATTTTGGTTATTGTAAACAGATTGTTGATAAATATGTTATTGAGAGCACATGCCATCCATATTTTGGATATGGTATCGATGTTCCAAGTGTTTTCATCAAAGATCTTGCATACACACTAAGTTTGCAAGAAATCGAAGGAGATGCAGAATACGTTTCCAATATTTTTGTGAAAAATTATCGGGACTTGTTTAATTTTTTGAAAATCAAAGAATACCGTAATAACAAATTCTTATTTTACGGGTTTCTCAGTTCTGTTTTGAGCATCTCCAGTTCATACATGTCTATAATTGAATTTGTGCTAGACTTAGGCTCGCTTATAACCTGTGTTATCATCTCACTCGTTTTCAAGAGTAAGGCCAATAGAAGTTTGAGTGCCTACAAAAACTATTTGTTTGAAAGTACTGCGAAAAGACATTTTTCTGAACAGCATTATCAATTTGCACGAGTTCAGGGATTCTTAATTGGAGTGACAATAGTGATATGGATTAGCACTATAATGAGGATTTTAGGAGTTACATATGAACTGGTTTATATTCTACAAATCGAAAATGTACTCAAAAGTCTTAATCTTAGACTCATTGAGGGCATCAAACTTGTTTCTAGTGGAACAGTTCTCGATATTTTGAATGTATTGATTCATTTGTGTGTTTCAATTTGTTTGACTTCATGTGTTTTGTGCAAGCCTTGGATAGTGAAGATAACTATTTGAGAAAATTAGATATTTATGTAGATATAAATATTGTTAGGTTAATATACACAAGTGTGACGGAGTTATAACGAGTGAGCTGGTGATGATAAACGGAGGAAGATTGGAAGTAAGCATCAATTCACTTGGAATATAGAATTTACTGGACTTTCGGTGAATCTATAGTCCCAGGTACTAATGGATTCTGTGTTGAAATTATTAGATATTGTTGAATCTACCACGAAGCTTAGGGAAACTCCGAACCAATGGCTCCATATGGCTCTAGTGCTGGACGTGGTTGCGGGATTGAATAGGGCTGTTTCGCCTACTCTGTTTCTTCCTGACTCGTCAAACCTTACTTTCAAGTGTGCCAAAACGATGAACTGACCTTGATTAGGTTGGGCCTGTTGCCCATTGCTCGAAGGTATGAAGTGTACGTCACAACTTGCCACCTGATGGGTGGATAGTGGCAACGTTGCCCAGAGTTGCTGGAACTGTTCCTTTGAGCCAAAGGGGTTCCCATCTATGATTATTCGAGGATGCTGGTGGAGCTGTGGTAGGATCTGTGTCATGGATTGAGGGTTTGGGATACTTGCATCTAGAGTTTCTAGAATTTTGGATAGAAACTGTTCCACCACTACCGAGGTATCGGTCTGCGGAGGAGGAGTACTTGTGATGGGGAAACCGCCCAAACTGGTATTCATTGTATTTAGTGATTTATCTGGTCCTGGTGGACTGCCCCAACTTGCCGATGTGATTCAACGGTGAGTCGTTACAGGTTTTCAACTGATGCTTTGCTAAGTATAGCCGATGAAAATCTTATTCATGAACAAAAAGGGAAGCCTTGTAAGAAAAACCGACGCGTCGGCGGAAGCGATGAAAGTTTCCCGGGAGAAAGTTCGCAGTTCCTCTAGTGGTAGAAGACGGAAATTTTACTGGCCGAACAAGAACTAGATAAAAATAGCTGGGGGGCAGGAAAGAGCTCTGAAACCGTACGTTGGAAAGATAGAAGGGCAGCGCCGAAAGAATCAAGACAATGTTTGGTCCATTCAGAGCATCTTCAGTGAGCCTCGGAGGTCTTTTGTGGAAAAGGTCATGGAGACTATCCGCCCCACAGAAAAGAAGACAAAGACATAGAATGCAACTTGTTGATTCGAACGTCGATGTGTTGTACGAGGGACTCAAGGCGAACCAGATGTCTTCCAAGAAGGTCGAAGACCTGAAGGCCAACTTTCCAAGAGAGAACGAAATGAAGTCTAAGGACAAATACACTGTTTTCAACAAGCACGCCAGAGGATACAGAAAGGGTGCTCATTTTGTTCCTAAGTGGACGAAGTTGTCTCTGCGGGAGAACCCAGAGAACTTCTGAGGCCTTGAGTGGTTTCCTGTATATATATTTAAGCTCGCATTAATAGTCTTTGCAATCAAAGATGACATTACGAAATATCGTGTTGTATTATACATTTCCTATTACACATCATGCGCTCTGGTGTCGTATAGGGTGGAAGGGTAAAGCCGGCTATATGCTATCCCATATATAGTTGGAGATAAAGTACTCGCTGTAAGTGTCGTCGATTTTCAGGAGGGACACGCTGTTTTTGCTTTTGTTAAGAATCAAGACTTCACGGCTCTCCTGATTGAACTTGAGGCCCAGCGATTGGTACAACTTCAGCTTGATGAGGTTGGCGTTCTCGTCGACAGCTTTCGAGTCTGTGCTGTCCGAATCTATCTGCAGGTTTGCTGTGTGCGAGATAAACTTGTCGTTGAGCTTTGCGAGCTCGGTCTCTAGCTCGTCGAGCCGTTTCAAGTCCTCGTTGTAGGAAAGCTTTAGAGAGTTGATCTCCATGTTCAATGAGGTCAAACTCCTGGCGGAGTCAAAGATTTCGTTCTCGAGTTTCTTCAACTCAGATTTTGTGCTCTTGGTCTGACTCGATGACCTGAGACTCTTGATGGAAGAGAGCGTGTTTTCGAGTTGCCTTTCAAGGTCTAAAGTAGGAAAGAAGAGGGAGGAAAAGCGTGTTAGTGGCTCTGAGGCAATGTGTAAATTCTCTTGTAAGAAGCTGCATGCATACCTTCGATTCTGGCCGAGTAAGAGGCCAGGTTCTGGTCCTTGAGGGAGTCCATTTGCTGGATCTTGCTGTGTATCGTGTCGATGAGGTTGATGTCATTCTGGATGTCGAACACCGACAACGTGTCCTGCACAGGTGATGCCAACGAGTCCATGGCTGTATAATGGCGAATTTTCTGAATTTTCCGGGGCCCTGATCGGAGGTCTGAACAAGGTAGGTGATCTTTTAGCTACGTTTCGGAATAGGAGCTGGAAATGAAAACATCAACAGAGATAACATTACATAAGCAACTTACATTGTCACGTTTTGCCTCGAAGATATCGAGTTTGGATTCTGCTCAAGCACCGAACTGGAAAGGAAGCTGCGGCGAAGACAACGCACCCAGCCACACTTGTTACATTGTCAATCGACTGCTTTTTGTGTCAAGGTCCAGCTACAATCGAGCCCCCCTTGGCCCTGGTCCTGGCCCTGGTCCCGACACCCTTGGATCCGAGGTCCGGGCGACGCAGCAAAGCAGGGCGCGGGGAAAAAATCGCCTGACTAGGCCGGAACGAAGAGAAAAGAACGACAGGACCAGGAGAGTGTCGGGCAGCAGCGGGGGGTTTCTTTCCCGAGCTTAACCCCTGGGGCAGCAGAGCAGCAGCAGCAGTCTAGTACAGCACCGAGAAAAGACACATCAACATGGGATGGTTGGACAAGGATAACGAGAAGAAACGGATCGACGGGCTTCCGAGTTGGATCCTGACGCCGAAGGAGGAGAAGGAGGTGTTGGAGGAGTACCAGAAGGAGGTGTGGAGACACTGCGACGAGCACGTGCAGGCGTTCCGCAAATGTGAGGCGATGGCTGGCTTTGGCGTCTTGTTCAAGTGTCGGGAGCAGTCGAAGGCGATGAAAGAGTGTGTCGACTACCGCCACCAGCACGAGTTTGTCGACGAGGTGCGTGATGCCTACATCCAGAAGAAACTTGCCCAGCGCAAGGCCGACCTGCAGGCGCAGGGCAAGTAGGCTGTCCCGAAGGCCCAGCGGCCGGCCTAGGAGGGCAAAAGACCAAGCAACACAGCGGTGGAGACGTTCTAGATTGTGTGTCTGACGTGTATATAGAGATCGACGCCCCCCACCGGCGCCACACCGCCGTCATTACCACCGCCTGGCGTCTGTGTAAGCCTGTCTACCTCTACCGTATCTACTCTGCTAAGAGCCGGCTCTTATCTCTTGTCCCCCCCCCCCCCTTCGGACAACAACGCACTGCGGGGACTGGCCACGATCTTGGCCATAGTCGGTGACCGTCGCTGTGGGGGTGGGGCGGGGTAGGATATTGCTGTTTCGGAGTTGCTATTCGGCCAGCAGCTGGTCACCGCCCGGCCACGGCCATTACGGAGGCCGCCACTGCCTGCTGACAGTGTTCCCGTCGTCTATGCGGCGGGCGGAGAACGCATGGGGCAGCAGGGGCCCGAGGTCTATAAAAAAAGCGGGCTCTGTCCCCGTGGGCCACTTTACCAAGGTCGAAGAAGAGTGTGGTCTTAAATCTGATTTGGGCATCCACAGTGAATACATAAAAACACTTACGAACACTTATAAACACTATAAACAGCTACCCCATACACAAAATGTCGTCATTTCTAGATCGCTGGATGTACAGAGATAATCACCACGTGCACAACATGGGCATGAAGAACGGGAACACAGGCTCGAGATACACGACGACCAGCAACGTCGGCTCCCACGGCATGTACGCTCCGGGGTACACGGCCGGTGCCACCTTGTCTGGCGACAAGACCACTCCGAACCTCAGGAATGTGCCATGGGCCTATTACACCGAGACGAACACGTCTCGTCGGGGCAGCAACACGAGCACGAGCTCTGACTCGAGCATGGAATGAGCAGCAGCACCGTTGGTGACCACGACGGTCCCAGACGAGTCAAACAGAGGGTTAAAAAGCCCCTGAAAGTAGCCGAAGTGCCCCCCACAGATACGCTGTCCGTGTCTCCTCACGTACAAGAGAGGCGGAGTTGCTCGCCAGCGCCTAATTTTTACTACATTTCGTTTTATTTCTTTTATTTTTATTTGTTCTATTTGCTTTACCTTACTTCACTTTATACATGCTCATGCTCAGCTCGGCTCGGGCTCTATCTATTTCGGGTTTCCACCTTATTTACACACTTTTTAATGGATGGTTCTTTACAGTACTTTTTCACACCTGTATAGTCTGCTTGCAATCCTCACCTGATAGTCTGTCGCCTTTGCTACCAAGCTCGCCCCGCTGCGCTCCCCTAGCATGGCTCCCCCAAATCAGCAGCCTCCACGTATAGTGTTCTCGGCAGACACTGTGGATCGGGCTCTGTCGGACGACGACAGGTCTGGCCACAGTAGACCTGACAACGACAATGACCACGGCACCCAGGCACACGCAGATGCACACGCACACAGCTACAATGACGACCATCGGGGCCCGACATCCCCCCGTCTGTCGGACTACTCAGACGACGAACCGTTCTCTGAGCTCGACTTGATGTCCTCGTCAGGCGATGCCTATCCCGCCGACGACGTCAGCTTCACAAGCAGCCTCAAAAACAACAACATCCATCCACGAACCAGCCAGAGAAGACCTAGCATCCGGCGTCACGGAAGCTCAACCGTACATGCCAACCCGGTAGATGCAAACTACAAACGCTTGTCGATTTTCACCGATAACCACAAGACCGTCGAAGACCAAGTTGCTGACCAGCTTGCGTCTCTCTCCAAGAAAAAGAAGCACCCGGAAACCAGCAGCCACGGACTAACCAGCAGGATCTCCCGCCGTGACAAAAAACCGTTGAAGATCATCATCCCAGACAACGTCTCCAATGACCCTATGAGAGTATCCCCCCGGCTCAACACTCCAATCTCGTTCCAGCATTCTGGACAGTTGGAGGACGATTTCACCTCCACGCTAGATGATGCCCTATTCAAAAGCGCATGGATGCCAACAAAGGATAATAAGTCAACTTTACTAACACCTCCAACCTTTTCTCAAAACAACTCAAGCCCTTCCGACTTTTCAGGAAGCTCCAACTCGAATTCTTCTCTACGCCAAAGAAAACGGAAATCTTCGTTTAACTCATCTCATTCAGATTCTTTTCACCACGACTTGGAAAACAATGACTCTATCCCCTTGAACAATCTGAACTTCAGCATACCAAATATTCAGGTGGACAACTACATGGATAATCAGTCACCCGTGAACCAAGGTTACAATATTTCCACTTCGAACAACAACGAAGGCAACCCAAGCAAATCGGTGCTTGAAGTCGAGAATGAGGCAAATTCCTCCTCGTACTTGACCCCACCTTTGACTCCCCCCGCAAACGATGACAATAGTAATAAAGGTTCAACAGTCACAAAAATGTTCGCAAAAATCTCCAACCTAGTCAATTCGGATAGTAATGACATAGAACTAGAACCAAAATCCTCATCAAATGCGACCTCAGATAACATTTCTTTCTTTTCCTCCAGGATCACCAATAACAGCGCAACTAATTTAAGAGACGATCCGTTTGAATTGGATACCACTCGTAATGATGACAGAGTCAACACTGCATTGGATGCCAGATCCATATACTCATTTTACATGAACGAGACAGAAAACAGATATTTGTCCGAAAACAGCCGGGATGAAATTTACACAATGGATCCCTTCGCATCCAAGACGGAGGTCTTGACTACAACAAATGAACTCAACAACGACTCGGAAGTAATCAGTGAAGAACCTACGACCGATGAGTTACCTTTATTTGGTAAATCTTTGAAGCATTTTGGCTCCAAATCCAAACTAAGACAAGCATGTTATCTGATCGTAACATATCCTTCCATGAATCAGGTTTTCACATTGATGCTAATTATTCAAGTTGGGCTCTTGTCTTACCAGCAGTGGAGGTCAGAGAATGGTTACGTTTCTGCCGCAGGCTACACATGGACCGACTGGATCTTATTTGTCTTCTACTTCATTTATACTATTGAAATGTGTGCCAAAATCATAGCCTTTGGCTTATACGATGATTCAGAGATGGTACAATCGCTGCGCCTGCAGCGATATGAAAATGAGTTACAGAAATTCTATTCAAAACTTTACAAGAAACTGAAAAACTCAAAGTACACAAAAGCTCCATCTTTTCTTAAAGCCAAACCATTTAATCGCATCAGAAGAAGAAAGGAGAAATCGTCATTTTTTAACCACACCCAACTTCCTGATGGAGCAGGCTCTAGTTCCGAGATGGATGATGTTTCAAATGTTGAAAGCCCAGCTAATGGAAGTAATAGTGTCAATAAATTCGACAAGCACCCTATACATTACGCATTCTTTAGAACGGACTGGAATAGAGTGGATTTTGTTTCTATTGTGTGCTTTTGGGTTTCTTTTTTTCTGTCGCTGGAACGCAGAGATATCGGAAAATACCAGGTTTTTAGATCCCTAATGTGTTTGAGGATCCTGAGACTTTTGAACATTACAAAGGGCTCTAGAGTGATCTTGAGAGGTTTAAAAGATTCTGCACTACAAGCAAAACAAGTTTTGGCATTATTGTTCTGTTTCTGGATACTTTTATCGATTATTGGGGTTGAGTCTTTCAAGGCCTCTTTTAAACGTCATTGTGTTTGGACCAATCCCAACGATCCAACAGATACATATTCCAATGAATTTCAATTTTGTGGCTCTTACTTAGATCCTCAGACCCTACAACCAATGGCTTACGTTGATGAACTGCATTTAAGTAGTGAAAGTATCAAAGGATATACATGTCCTGTAAACTCCAAGTGCATTATGACTGAAAATCCATATAATAATCGAGTATCATTTGATAATATTGCTCAATCAATGCAGTCGGTATTTGTTATTATGTCGGCAAATACATTCACTGATCTTATGTATTATACTATGGATAGTGATTCTATGGTTTCCTCCTTATTTTTCATAATTTCACTCTTTGTTCTTACTGTGTGGATGATCAATTTATTCGTTGCTGTCATTATCCATTCTTATAAAGCAGAAGAGAAATCTAGAAAATCACATAACAGTTGGCACAAAAAATATAGAGACTTATACACAAAGTTCACTGAAAAACCGAAAGTTTTTAAAATAAGCAGAAAACTTGACATCGTTTTTATCATCGTTATTTACATCTCATTTGTTTACAATTGCACAAAACAACGTATAGACGGACTAATACCGAGAAAGTATAATTTGTGTGATTTTGTTACTAGCATCATTATGGTTTTTGAAATAATTGGAAGATTTTGTCTTTTCGTTTATGCTGGAAATTGGAAAGTATTTTTTTACTCTGTTTTTAATTGGGTTGATTTGATTAGTGCAGTTCTTTCATTTGTTTTTAGCTTACCGCCCGTTTTTGATGCTCTTGATACTACAGTGTATGGTTGGCTTTCTATTTTCGGTATTATCAGGTTTTACAGGGTTGTTAGGTTTATAAAACCGATTAGGAAGTCTTGGGAATTGGCACTGAAAAGAACTAGACCCTTTGCAGAACTTATTTTGTTTGGAGCAATGCTCTTATATTTTAGCAGCATCATCATGTCGAGACTTTTTGAGGGAATTATTCCAATGAGTGAAATGGACGACGAGCAATGGATTATGTATAATTTGCCAAATTGTATCGTGTCACTTTTTATCATCACTACCACTGAAAATTGGACCACTGTATTATATATGGCTGAAAAGTACTCCCAAAACACCTTCACTGCATTTTGCATTGCTATATACTTGATTTCATGGTTTGCTATATCAAACACAGTGCTGTTGAGCATTTTCATTGCCATTATAACTGATAACTTGGAATTACCTGAAGCAGAAAAAAGAATTACTCAAATTAAACAGTTCGTAAAATCTTGTGTGGCCAAGGTGAAGAATAATGAGCATGAAGGTCTTGTTGATTTGATAAAGAATAATTTTGACAGAACTGCAGTTTCCGAAGAAGCAAATCATTTTATTAACCGTATGAATGAATTACTTATTGCAAACGGACAGACACCAATTGATGTGGACAATTTTGACAATGATGACCGAGATTTACGTAGTGCAAACATAAGAGAACTCAAGATTATATGGCGGAAATTTTACCTGGAAAATACAGTTTTTTTGAAATCCTTGAAAAGGAACTTGACTTCGTTTCTACGATCAGTGAAAATGAGAGTTTCCCTATTATTTGGTAAGGCATTTGAATTCGAAAGACGTATTTCACCCCTTGCTTTGTTGGTGAGTCTCTTGAGAGAGAAAGTGCTTAATGTTATACACAGAACTCATGATTCGGATGAAATGACCTCTTTAGATTTGGCAAATCCTTTCAACACTAAAAGTGAGGTATTAGAGATGTACAAAAAATCTCACAAAGAAATCGATAGATCATTATTTGTTTTCACAAACTATAACCCAATCAGAAGATTTTGTCAAATGATTGTCTCTCCAAGTAATTTACAAAGAACAGAAGGTAGACAACCCGCTCCGAAATTGATGTATGCTTGTAATGTCTTCATGTTTTTGGCATCAGTTGCCGTTGTTATTTTAACATGCTATGAGACTCCACTTTACCGGCGATCCATTTCACCTGTTCTTACTGCTGATATATGGTCAAGTTATGCCGATGTGGTCTTCATGGTCATATTCTCAGTTGAATTTTCTATTAAAATTATTGCAGATGGTTTCTTATTTGGGCCTCGAGCGTACATGAAATCTACCTGGAATATTTTGGATTTTATTGTCTTAATGTCCTTCTGGGTCACAGTTTTATCAGTCATAAATAATAATTATTCATTGCTTGTGACCTTCGGAGCTTTAAAGGCATTTCGGGCCTTTAGACTGTTAACTATTACCAAAGAATCACAATTAGTCTTTCATTTTGCTATTATTTCAGGGGCATATAAAATCCTTTCGGCTGCACTAGTTTCTTTATCTTTGTTGATTCCCTTTGCATTATGGGGATTGAACATTTTTAGTAAAGAATTATCTTACTGTGCCGATGGTGTTTCGAACATATCGAATTGTACCTTAGAATATACTAATACTGTTTTCAAATGGGACGTCTACAGTCCAAATTATGTTCAGACTCCATATTTATACTTTGATTCATTTGGAACCTCAATTAAATCATTATTTGAGATTCTTTCACTAGAAGGCTGGGTCGACTTGTTAAGTAATGTGATGAATATTACAAGTTATGGAGAACAACCGCAAATTTTCAGTTCTGTCGGCAATGGTGTATTCGTCATTATTTTCATATTCTGCTCAACAGTTTTCATTATCAACTTGTTCATATCTATCATCATCAATAATTATTCTATTCAAACTGGAGCAGCTTTCTTGAATAATGAGCAATATGGATGGTACGAAGTTAAAAAAGTGTTGAGTATGGTGAAGCCATCTAAAAGAAGAGACGATGGGGATATATCTCAGATACAGAGGAGAGTATTCAGATTTGTGAGTAAAAAAGATGGAGTTTGGTCTATTTTCATAAAGCTAGTTTTGCTTCTTCATTTCCTCCTTTTGATTTCTGAAAGCTATCCCTATTCTATTGCGGGCAATACTGCCAGATCTGGTCTCTTCATAGTCAGCACCACATTTCTTTTGATTCATATGCTCATGCTACAATTCTCACTTGGTACTAGAGTCTTTTATTCCAATAAGTGGAATTTAATCATGACGATAGTTATAATAACTGCCTTAACTATGACATCGATTTCCTTTGCAGTCAGTGATAAGTCGGTGTACACCAATATAAATAAAGCATTTCTTGTTGCTGTATTGTGTTTGATTATTCCTCAAGTGGATATGTTGAATCAGTTGATTAAATACGGCTCAACGGGTTTGTTTTCTTTGATTTCATTGCTATATACCTGGTTGGTTTTATTTTTAGTTTTCGCAATTGCATTGAACCAATTATTTGGTTTAACAAGACTGGGTCCAAATACAACTGGTAATTTGAATGCAAGAACTGTCACAAAAGCACTGATCATGCTATTTAGGAATAGTTTTGGAGAAGGCTGGAACTATATTATGAGAGATTTTACGGTTCTCAAGCCGTATTGTTATAACAATGGATACGGTAACTCTGACTGTGGTAACAGCGCATTGGCATTGGTTTTATTCATTTGCTGGAACATTCTCTCAATGTACATCTTTTTGAACATTTTAATTTCAGTAATTATTACTAATTTTAGTTACATTTACCATGGATCCGGCCCTCACAAATTGATTACCAGGGAAGAAATCAGAAAATTCAAAAGTGCTTGGAATCAGTTTGATGTCAATGGTTCGGGTTACATTTACGAGGCAGACCTGTTCAAGTTCATGCATTCACTTGACGGTATCCTATCATACAATGTTTATCCGAAATATCTTTCATTACCAACTATTGCTGAGAATACTATAGTTTGCAGAGATCCTAATAATGGTTATGATTTTGAGTGTAATTTGACACGCTTAGAGGAAATACTGACTTTCATTGATTTTAGGAAAGTTAGGATGAGAAGGATAAGATATGAGCGTCTTATTTCTGAGCTGCTGGCTTGTTCAGTTGAAATAAGTGTTGATGATTCTGACCAAAGTGAAACGGCCGTCATTCGGAAAATCCCTTTCAAAGAATCCCTTCTTGTCATTGGATATTACTCCCGTTTTGAAGACAGTACCTGTCTAAACCTTGAGGACTTTTTGAGGCATTCAACCCAGATCAAAAATATAAATAGGGAGTTGAGAAAGGCTAAGATTGTGTCGACCATTAAAATGACATTCACTCGTTTACGTTACAAGTTTGCGGTTGATAAAATGAAAATTTTTGATAAAATAGCCAATGCTTCCCCATTCGAGAAGGAAATGCTTAAGGAAGATCTAAGGAACAGTTTAAAAGGAGCGGATCTTTCATTTGATGTTTTGACAGATACTGCTTTTAGAGTTGTTGACCCAGAAAACCCTATCTTCAACAATAATCTATACAAAGTCATGTCCGCAAGCAGCAGGAACCCATTTAGTGATGTTTATGTTGCAAACCGTAGCTTTGAGAGCATTGTTTCTACTGATGAATAAGCTACGTTGGGAAGAAACTTACCCTTTACTAACTATTTTATAAAGCATAGTTTTATCTTTTGACCAAGTTCAGTTACTCCTTCAACTACAAAATCCAAAATATTTTAGTTGAGCTTATTATATAGAAAATAAAATTTATAAGAATATAAAGAATACTAAAACTATTGACTCGTTCAAGCTTCTGAACCTTCATTTACTGTTGATGTATTTTCTTCGTAATTTTCAGTCTTCATGTCAGTCAAACCTAGTTCTTCGTTTTCTTCTGCAGTTCTTGGGTATTCTTCGATCTTCATGTTAGGATCTGGATCTGGAGCGTAAACGTTCTGTATATATGAAGAAGATAATGGATCGGTCATGTGAATGGTAAATTTAGTTTTACCATCTATAGCCTTGTCTAAGTTATCAAAAAAGATATTCCACCTGGATTTTGTCGAAGCAGCCATAGAGTCCGATGTTTGAGTATAAACACGGGAATGCAACTCATCTCTCACTTGTCTGAGCAAGCCTTCGATGGTTGTAAAACGACCACCAAGAGTGCCCGGAGTTAAGTCTAAGTTCAATTCTGGGATGGACATGCCACAAGTCTCTGATTTCAATATATCACGGGCAAGGTCCTCTGGATCGTCACAGTAGAGTGATATCTTTGTTCCGTGATCAGGAATCTCACCACCAGTCTTGACCTCATTAGATTTATACCCGCAATGATCACATACTGTTGACATGATAACGACATCTTTAAAATGCGGAATATTGACAAGCTTCATATGTGTTTCGCATGGCGAATAACATCCGGAACATGTAGCACGGAAAGTCTCAACCTCATTCGAAAAATTCTCGATTTCTGAATTATCGGATATTATACCGGTTGCCCTTGGATTATCATTCTTCTCTTCTTTATGTTGATCTCCTGGTTGAGCATGGACATGCTTAACCAACTTTTGTGCTTCCACAGCCTTCTGCTTTTGAATTTGCTGTTCACGATATGCCACTTCGTCAGCTGATATTAAACCTAATTGAACATTCTGGGCTGGGGATCTTGCGTAATGAGTACAACTCCATTTGTGTTGAGGCTCGCCTGGAATATATTCGATCCATGAATTTCCAGCAGGATCATCAACAACCAGTGTAATAGGGAGTACTTCTGGATCGCAATTGATGCAATTTTGCACTTTTTCAATAAGATCTTCGATTTTCTGATATATTTCCGGCTGTAAAGATTTTCTCTGGGGTTGCTCTACTTGTAAATTCTCAACCATTTCAGTGAGTAGACCTTCTGGAGTAATTAGCTGGCCCCTCTGTGGTGGGATTTCAATGTCTAGTTCAACAAACTTACATGAACAAGAGTCCGATTTGACAACTTGTCTGTTGAAATCTTCTTGATTCTCAATTTTCAAAACATATCTGGCACCCTTTTCCTGAATTTCTGAGGCAGGTTGTACCTCACTATTCTTGAAGCCACAATGAGGACAGGAAAAGGACATCAACACAATCTCTTTGAAATATGGAATCGACGTCAATAAAATTCTAGTGACACCGGTTTTGCCACATCTCATACAAAGTGAATCAACCTCTTGCACTGCATGACCTTGTGCATCTTCTGCTCCCGTTTTTCTTAAACCTTGGTCGTCTTCCCCCCTATCTGCTTCAGCTGCAATTTCGCCGACAGATTGGAATAGGTTTTCTTGCTTTGGTTCCTCTGTCTTAGCGAACGCCTGAGCAGATGTCGTCTCTGCATTTGTTGGATTATTTGTTTCCTGTGACATAGTTATGTCGTTTGTCTTTTGCTTCTTATCGACGTGTTCCTGTTCAGTTTGTTGCATATTATAGCTTAGTACTGGTCAATGTACAAATGAAGTAGTTCTCCGAGTTATATACTCAGGTACTTGGGAATGAAGATTTTTTTTTCAAGTTGAGTATGTGGTCAGTCCACCATCTCTAAAGAACTGGAACCTTCTGGAAATGCCGGAAGAAAAATAAAAAACTTTTGTCAGCAAAAAGTTTTCTAATTTTTAGAATATTGTTACGTAATCAATCACTCTTCAAGAAGACCTTCTGCAATTAAGCCTGTCTTAAAAAATATCCTTATCTTATCGTTCAATGCTACATCCAGCGGAGACTCACCTTCTGCAGTCGATTGCCGCCAGTCTGCACCGTATTTGACTAGCTGGAGGGCGACATCGGCATGGCCTTCCGCCAAGGCGTGGTGCAATGGGTTCAGGCCAAAGGAATCTGTCATATTTAGTGGTGATTTACCCGTTTCAACTAGCATTTGAACCATTTTTTCTGATCCGATAGCAGCAGCTCTATGCAACGGTAGCTGATTCTTCTTATCCTTGATTCTTGTGCTTGCCTTTATCTCCTTGAGTAGGTACTCGACGATTTGATAGCTATTCTTGCTTACTGCGTAGTGGAGACACGTTTGGCCTGTGGATGTCTGAAGATTTGGATCAGGTGACGGATTGTGCGTAGCCATAGCTTTAAAAATATCAAGGTTTCCAGTTGAAGCAGCAATGTGAAATGGAGTCCACAGAGAGTCGTCCAAAAAATCATCAATGTCAACGGTAACATTCTTTTCAGGATTCTTCGCATATTGTGAAGGATTCAGTAAGGCCTTTACGAGTTCAAGGTTCTGAAAAGAGGCAGCCCAATGCAATGGCGTTCTTCCATCAGGATCCCTGGTCAAAGCCAGCTTCGGTTCGTCAGCTAGTAACTTCTTTACAATGCCGACATTACCGTCCATAACCGCTCTTTGTATGTCCAAAGGCTCAATTGACATATTTGATTGTTCACTCCTTCTCTCTCTTTGACTTTTTAAGGTAGTTTTACTAATCTCCGACACTATGGTGGACTCTTTATGCTATTGATAACCTCTTCCGACGCCACCAAAATTTAACATAAACGCATGAGCCCCGAAACCGAAGGGTAAAAAAAAAGATCATGCTCACTAAAAGAGACCCACCCGTGCACCACTAGTCAACATTACTTTTTCTCCTTTCGCAGAGTAAGAACATGAATTAGGTACCATTTTTGCCTTCGAGAAGACGTACCTGGGTGATGAGATGCAACTTGCCAAGGCACGTGTATTCAGATCACTACGATATTTTTCTTTTCCTGAACTAGTCTAGATACAACAGCAAAACAATGAATAGCAACGACTGGCAGAGAATCGCAAGAGACTTGCAAAAAAGAGCGGAGGATATTTCCAAATCCGCAGGTGGGCCAGGCCGTCAAGGTTTCAGGCCTGGTTCCGGTGGCTCGCCAAAGGGTGCTTTGTTCGGTGCTGGTGGACTTGCTTTGGCTGCTGCTGCCTTTTTTGTGGTACAAAGCTCTCTCTACAATGTTAACGGTGGTGAAAGAGCGGTTATTTACGACAGATTGACAGGGATTAAGCCAGAAGTTGTTGGCGAAGGTACTCATTTCAAAATTCCATTTTTACAATTCCCAACAATCTATGATATTAGAGCTAAGCCAAGAACAGTCACCTCCTTGACTGGTACTAAGGACTTACAGATGGTCAATATCTCATGTAGAGTTTTGTCCAAACCTGATATGCATGCATTACCAACAATTCACAGAACTCTAGGCAAAGACTACGACGAAAGAGTGCTTCCTTCAATTGTGAATGAGGTGCTCAAGGCTGTTGTTGCTCAATTCAATGCTATCCAATTGATCACCCAAAGAGAGAAGGTTTCTAGACTCGTGAGAGAGAACTTGGTCAGAAGAGCTGCCTATTTCAACATTTCGTTGGACGATGTTTCACTTACCGCTATGACATTCTCTCCGGAGTTTTCTACTGCCGTTGAAGCTAAACAGATTTCCCAGCAAGATGCTCAAAGAGCAACTTTCGTTGTGGACAAGGCGATCCAAGAAAAACAATATATGGTTGTTAAGGCTCAGGGTGAAGCCAAATCCGCCGAATTAATTGGTGATGCGATCAAGAGATCCAAGGATTACGTGGAATTAAAGAGATTGGAGACCGCTAAGGAAATCGCAGAAATTCTATCGAAGTCTCCTAACAGAGTGTTCTTGGATAACGAAGCGCTATTGCTAAACACTGTGACCGATTCAAGATCAAGAAAATGATGAGATGCCAACTTTGGTAACTCAGTTTATTGTTTCAGTCAAACAGTAAGCAACATAAGAAAAAGCAAAGACCAACGAAGGATAAATAACTCATTTTTTAGTTTGTATATATAATCGTCTCTCATTTATTTCTGTATTGTTGGTTCTCTTCTTGTCATATAATTATAACACTATCATCATGACTTTCAGCAAAACTGTATTATAGCGTATTTATGTTTTCAGTCTTTTTTTTTCTTTTATAAAGATGATCAATCGGGGTATCATATAAAAGAATATAGGAGGAAATCTAAAGATCAAAGTAAACTAGCAGAGAGTGGGAAATGCAGAGTCTTTGGATTAAAATTACAGTTTTATAAATACAAGTGAATAATCAAAATGTACTTTCAAGCTACCACACTACTCAAGATAGCGTTTGCTGCAACAGCTCCATTACTCTTTGTATTCAACCATTTTAAATACTCAACAACCTTACCCTTGAGTTCATCATCTGAGAATTGATTTAATCTTTCAATGTTTTCTTCTCTGCCCAATGTACTCTCTGCGACCAGCTTATCTTTCTCAGCTTCCTTTTCAAATACGCCGGCAAAGTATGTAATGACAGCAGGAATGTTTGCGTTAATCCACGAGTTTTCTTCACTGGACAACTTGATGATGAGTTGGAAAATTGGAGTGTTTTCTTCAAAACCAGTTTCTAATGGCAAATGTTCAAATAGTGCAGGCAATATGGCATCGACTGGGACTGCTGCACCATGCTTCAATGCCATACGCGCAACACAACCACACGCGTTGGCGAAAGTTCTGTTAATGGTTTCAGCAGTTTCTTCATCACCATCTTCGTTCTTTAATGCTTCTTTATCAGCCTTGTTCAATAACTTGGACAAAGCTTGTAAGACGGTTGGGTATGCAGATGATGCATCAAAAGTAGCGTATTCAATAGCAATACCTACACCGTATGCTGCGTTCCCACGAACTTCACTGGACTTTTCATTCGTTAACTTGGTGACAAAAATCTCAAGTAATTCTTGACTGTAAGGATTGTTAGCTTTCATACCGTTAGTGATCTCAGCAAGACAGCCAAGAGTAGAAACACGCTTGCTCTTAGATTTAGAGTTAATCTGAGCATAAATCAAATCCTTGAATTGAGCGAAAATTTGTGGGAATTCTTCGTTAAGAGCAGTAGATAATGAAATTAAAACTTCCAGTGCTGAATCGTACACAACTGCATCGGTTTCATTAGTGTCCTCGTCAGATGGCATGTCTTCATCTTTCTCTTGGCATTGGTGCTCATTCTTTAAGATAAGTAATAATTGCTCTAACAAAGTTGGTAAGGACTTAGAATCGCTAGCATCAACAATGGCAATCTTACCCATGTCCTTGGCATATTCGTAGATACAGTCAAGACAAACGATGATCATGTTAACGTCAACTTCATCAATCATAAGCTCGACGGTGTTTTCTCTAACAGTTTTGATTAATGCAGCAACGGTTTCATCGTTACCATAAATGTCGTACATGGATTTAGTGATTTTCCACATGATGTTAATACAACTTGCACCAATTGAAAAAGATTCAATAATCTGCTGCTTCAAGATAGTAATGGTAGATTCAACATAAGGAGCGAAAGCACCCTTAGATCCAACAGCTAAATCACCTAGTGCAACTAAAGCGACTTCCTTTTCAGTGGAAATACCAGAAGCAAAGTTCAAGTTTTCAGCCAATGATTCTTCATCCGGCTCACCATCTTCAAGGTTAAGCTGGAATTCATCTTGCTCCAAACATTTTTGAATTTCAGGGATAATCCTTGGCAAGAAAGAGGAGAATTGTTCACCATACACCTTAGCCATGTTGGAAATGAAAGCAAAACCTGCTTCCCTTAATCTGGAATTGTCACAATGGATAGCAGAGTAGGAAGCGTTCATCAAAGGTTCTGCATAAGGACCAAAGGCTTCACTACCAACTGCTCTTGCCATTGATGAGATGTTTTCAAAAGTTTGAGCACGCAACTCAATGTCATCTTCTGTCATACCTTCCAATTCGTCCATGTTGGCAATAAATTTCTCTAATAATTGAATAGAGTTTTGGAAATATGGAGTGAAGTATTTACCAGATGCGTATGCGACAGAACCAATAGCAGAAACAATTGCAGACTTCAAAGAAGAAGATTGTGCAGAGTCCAACATGTGGAAAAGCTTGTTCATCAAAGGTTCAATATAATCTTTGATTGCATCGGATGCCATGTACTCGATCAAGGTATCTAGGGCGTAAGTGGCAAACTTGTAAACCAAAATCTTATCAGTAGAGTCAATAATAGTAATGATTGGTTGCATTAGAGTTGCGTAATATTCGGCAACACTATCCTTCAAAGATTCACCCAAGATAGCTAAACATTTGAGAGCAGCAGCTTGAACAATGATAGACGAATCATGTAAACCAGCAGCAACCATTTGAATGACTTTTGGAAGTTGAACACTTAGATAATCTGGACCTCCTTCAACACATGCAGAGATCGCAAGTAAACTTGCTCTTCTTTCATATGGACTAGAAGATTGTAGCATGGCGCTAGAGGCTTCCAAGACAGGTTGAATAACTTGGTTTGGTGGCAACTCATAAGCCAAAATGTTGAGAAGACGGATGGCCAAAGCGTTTGGTTCATCTTCTTCGTTTTCATTTTCTTCGGATTCTGAGCTCAATTGATCTTCTATAGAGTCGTCTTCTTCACCCGCAATACGCAAAGCAGTTTGAGCTAATTGTTGGCCAATTTGTGCTTGAGCGATCTTCGATTTTCTGTAGGAAACACATTGAGTCAAGTTGGTTAAAGAGTAACCACGGATTTGGGAATCAAGGTCAGTGTTAATCGCAACTTCCATCATGAAATGGACAATTTTGAGGAAGTTATCACCTAAAAGTTTCATATCTAGCATAACCAAGTAGTTGAATGCAGTGAAAAGCTCTTTAGTTTTATCGGTATCATCGTAAGATAAGGAAGTCTTCAAGACTTGAAGCATACTTGGAACCAATGAGGAGAAAGGAGTAGCCAACGAGTTCAATAAGTTTTCGTCTTCGTCAATGGCACTTGACAAAGCTTCCAAACAGAGGACGGTGTTGATTTGAACGACTGGGGATTGAGAATCTTGCAAAGTTGTAGCGAACAATTCAAGGAAAGAAGCGCTGTGTTCCAACCAAGCCAATGGTAGTTGTTCCAAAATACAGTACAAAATGAAGGTTGCAGTTTCTCTTCTTTGCTGGTCAGCATCTGTTGCTGCCGAAACTAAAGACTGCAAAAGAGAAGCCCACTTTTCATTTTCAATATCAGTGTAAGCGATGTCAGCAATCAATCTAGAAGTCGAGTGTCTGATATCTTCCTTTGGATATGTGAAAGCAAAAGGCAAAAGCGAGCCTCTGATGGATTCTTGGATTGAGTCATCTAGCACTTCCCAGTACTTTGGAACAAGCTTCTTTGCCTCGACAGAAGCAAGCTTTTTCACACCTTCGTTGGAGGAGGACTGCAAGATCTGAAACAGTGCAGGAAGAGAAACAGCCTTGGTGAAAAACTCAGTTTTCAAGTGGTTGGTTGCTTGCTTGATGGCTTCATTGTCAGGAAGCAACACCATTGACAAGGTGTTCTCCAAAGATTGAACAAACTGTTGATCCATTTTGCAGCGTTTACTATTGGAGCCGGCTTTGACCACTGGAAGAGTGTCTTTTGGTTGTCAGACGGGCGAAACCTTACGTAGAAATGGTAGATGTAACATAGATAGAGTTGATCTACACCCTTTTTTTCTAATTTTTTTTGTTTCCACGAGATTCCCAAAATTTTTTTCAACTTCCCAAAAAAAAAACTAAGGCTTTCCAGTGCACGGGTGTGTACATTGGAAGACAAAAAGGTCACGTGCCTTTGGGGCTGTTGGAGAGGAGAAGTCTGAGAAGAACATGAATATGACGAAAGCCAAAACAGTGAACCTGAGACTATACACGCATCCGAGATATTTGCAGGTTCTAGTACCTGGAGACCAAGAAACGAAACTATGTCGGTGAAGACTTTCTACCAGGCGTACAATGTGGCGGTGGGCACCTCAAAGGTGGTTAAAGAGTCACTCATAATAGCGAGTGCCAACTGTTCGGTTCTGCAAGCCATCGTTGGAAATGATCAATTGTACACAGAGGCAAGGACTGTATCTGAGAAGGCCAGGGCCAATGCTACGAATAGAGAATACAGTCAGGCCAATGTGGACTCTATGGCGCATCACACTGACAAATACGGGGATAATGATGTTGATATCTTCAAGTTAGCCAAGGCCAAGTCGAACCATGCACGTAGCGAAGCAACGCATGCTGCGCATGGCGGCAAGAACGAAAATAAGCACCAGCACAATCAAAAACGTGGCTTCCACACGTCTGTGAGGAGACTGGACGAAGGGAAGAAGCACTCTGAAGAAGAGGAAGTCATTGGAGGGAAAATCCAACCTACGGTAAAGCTGACCCAAGCCGCAGTGCCTTCATCGAGATTGGGGCGTCTGTTTCATTATGGTACGCTGGCTGCTTCGGTGGGAGCACACGTTCTGCAAGACAGTGCGACGCATTACATCAAGCATGGGAAAGTTCCAGAAATGAAGTCGGTGTTGTTGTCACCTCGAAATATCGAATTGATGGCCAGGAAGTTTTCCCAAATGAGAGGTGCTGCCTTGAAAGTCGGTCAAATGCTGTCTTTCCAAGACAACTCTGTTTTGCCTCCTGATATCCAGCAAATCTTACTCAGGGTTCAGAATAGTGCCCACTATATGCCAGCAGATCAACTGGAGAAAACTATTTCCTTCGAGTTAGGCGATGGCTGGAGACAACGTCTTTTTGCCAGCTTTGATGACATTCCAATTGCTGCTGCCTCAATCGGTCAGGTCCATACTGCTGTTACAAGAAAGGAGTTGGACCAAGTTGTCGTCAAGATTCAGTATCCAGGTGTCGCCGACTCTATTGACTCAGATCTAGATAATATCCTAACTTTGCTTACTTCCACGAAAATGCTACCTCCGGGGATGTTTCTGGAAAAGTCGATTGCAAACGCAAGAGTTGAATTAAAATGGGAATGTGATTATATCAGGGAAGCATCCAATACCGTAAGATACAAGGAAATGTTGAGTAATGAGCCTGCCTTTGCTGTCCCAAAGGTCTATCACGATCTAAGTGATGAGCATGTTCTCACCATGGAAAGAATGAAGGGAACTGAAATTGTGAAAGGGAACTGGAGTCAAGAAGTGAAGAACAAGATCTCTGCTGAGATCATGAGATTGACCTTAATGGAAATCTACAAATTTAAGTTCATGCAAACCGACCCAAACTGGGCCAACTTTTTGTATAACGAAAAGACTGGAAAGGTTGAATTATTGGATTTTGGGGCATGCCGTGATTTTGATGTGTCTTTCACTAAACCTTATAGCAACTGCCTACGTGCTGCCGTCAAACAAGATCGTGAGATGGCTAAGAAATATTCCATTGAGTTAGGATTCTTGACAGGTTTAGAGTCGGAAGCAATGACTAATGCTCATGTAGACTCGATCATGGTTTTGGGTGAGCCATTCAGAGAAGCTGGCACAAGCGGACTGTATGATTTTGAACACCAAACTATCACTGATAGAGTTCGTACTAACATCCGTTTGATGTTGAACGAGAGATTGACTCCTCCTCCTGAAGAAACCTATTCATTGCATAGAAAGTTGAGCGGTGCCTACTTGCTCTGTGCTAGAATGAAGGCTGAGATTCCATCCAAAAAAATATTCGAAGAAGTCATCGGCTTGGAATATGAATAATTCATTTCTCCCCTGTATATATATAATTTATATTATTTTAAGCGTTGATTTTAATCAACATTATTTAAGTTCAAGTTAGCTCCAACGTTTCCGAGTCTAACTTACCATATAAATTAACAACTTCACTCATCAATTTTGTTAGTTCATTCACAACAGAATTAGTGACCAAACAGTACGAGTAAAGTAGAACAAAATCGGTATTTTTGAGTCCTGTATATTTACCAATCTCTCTTCTTGCCTCCACTGTCCGACGAACATCCCCTAGCTTACTCAATAATTTGACCATGGTATGTTCAGTTGTAGCAGGGTCGCTTGCAAGAGGTATTCCCAATTTCAGTGCTGAAGCAAGCATGTAGAAAATCAAGAAAACACGATTTTGTAATTCATTCATTTCGTCACGAACGTTTTCAAGAACCAATGATTCAACAGGATTCAATACAGGATCGATATCTACAATTGAATTGATATTCTCATATGCGTCAAGTATCCCTTCAGTTCCGTCCATAAGTCTAGTGTAAATATCAATTGGGAACGGACCTTTCAATCTGATTTCCATCGGTGCTTGCTTCAGTAAAATTCGTAACTCGTTCATTATAGTATGACAATCTCTCAATCCTCTCAATCCATCTAATGTATCCTGACCATACTCATCCCTCCGCTTATATAGGGCACCTCTTTTCCAAATAATACCCATACGAAGCCACAAAATAGATAGTCCTCTCTTGATCCGACTACGAGCAGTAACAGGAAACAATGTTAGTGTGATTATTATAGCCCAGACCACACCAAGACTAACACCAATGTATCTATGGAAGGCAATTTCCCAAATAATTGGGTTTCCACCTCCTTCCCAATCATCTCCATCAGAGATATCATTCAATGACATTGTGTATGAGTACAAAACAGTCAAGTTATAGGTCAATAAAATAAACCTTCCAAATGCATTATTTGCTTTCCAATTCAAGATGATATCAAAGCATGGGAGTGAAACGAAGAACCCCAAAATTGCCATTAGTATGACATTGGGATAGAATAGAGTCCAAACAGTAAAAGCTGTCACTGCACCGACAAATGTGCCTAAGAATCTCCATTTCAAAGTCATAGTTGTGCCACCTAACGATTTGTTCATTATGATACAGTAGGTGACTAAAACCCATTCTCCTCTCCATTCTTTGAAAATATGCCTAGTAGCATCCCAGAATGCTAGTGACCCTAAGATGAGTGCACCCAAGCCAACTCGAAAGCCAAATTGGAAATCAACTCCTCTGGTGAATTTAGTGATCTTCCAGAATTTGTAACCAACGGATTCATTTTCCAGTTGTTCCAAATCAACATTAACCAATTGGTTACGTTCAGTATCAAGCAAAGATTTCTTACCCCTGTGCCAAAATTTCAAAAAGTTATAAGATCTTTCTGTGTCATCGCTGGAGTCTAGCAGTGAGCTCATAATGTTTAAAAACTTTGCAAGTTCCGTAGAGAATTCTGTAATCGAAAAGGAAAAATTAGCACAAGTGGCTGCAACTTCCTCCTGATTGATTTTCTCATCAAGACCGTCATTCTTAGTGAAAATATCCTGTTTATAGACGCTATCTATGGCTCTCTTTTGGTGAGTTTCAAACAGCTCATGAGCCAATGTTAGACTTCTGGAATACTGTTTCACTAATGGGTCAACATTATTTTTGCTATCGTACAAGCTGCCTCTCAAGATTTGGTCCATAGTGAAAACAAACGATTTTGTACTAGGTGCAAGATGGTACAAGAATAGTTCAATCAACTCTTCTGGATCCTTAACAAGATCTGTCTCTGCCGATAAGGGGTCTATTGAAGCTTCAGTATCTTCATCATTTTCGGTTACTACATCGAGATTCCCCATAGATTCATCCGAATTAAATGGATCATCTTTCGGTCCGCCCCTTACCGTTCCGTAATACTCGATCATTTCCCATTTGAATTCCACTGCTCTTCTTAAACCTCCCAAGTATGCAATGAGTTTTTTCTCTGATTCAACCAGATCCTTGTACAATAAAAACTCTTTTTCTCTACCATATATTAGGCATTCATACATAGTTTCCTCCAAAGTTGAGTCTAATTTTCCTCTTCTCCCCTTTAAATCTTTGAAGCTCTTGGCAATCTTTTCTCTGTCAGATTCGATGTCTGAGCTTGTGCAATCACTGGATGTGAATACGTCACACAAAAGTACCAACGTGTCTCCGATGGATGTTTTCACTGAGTTATTTGCTGCAATTAGTTCTGTTTCTGCCCATTTTTTCCAAATGGTGAAACAAACAAAAACAGAAATGCAGCAGCCACAGATAACACAACTAATTGAACTGATTATCTTGCTCCACGGAACAACGATATTTGCCGGGTCCGAGTCCAATATTTTAGAATACTCCTTGATCAAACAAGAAATCATCAAAATTGCAGCCAAGGAACAAGCAGTGTTGAAAGTTTGCTTTCTCACTCTATGCTTACAAAATGAAATCAAACCTAACGAGATTGAGCAAACAATCAGGGTCAAAGATATTATTAATGGTGATTGCATATTTACTTCTCGCAAATGTACCATCGGTGAGTCTGATTCGTCGAGATACAGAGAAATCGAAGCTAATGTTGTCACACTGACACCTATACCAAACAAGAGTGAGAACGAGACAAACATTAAAGCCTGTATCATTGAGCCAACACTTCTTGACGCATGGAAATACACGACAACGGTACACACCAGATGTTTTGAATCAGATGAACCTAACAAGTTTGAAATTGTTGGCGAATATACCGTCAAAGATGCTAGAAAGTAAGCAACTGCTGCCTTTAGAATTGGTTTTGTTATTAGGTTTCGTATGTAATTCGTAAAACTGGTGAATCTTCTAACCACTGAGGAAACAAGAGAAGACCGCTGGTGTCTTTCTGACTCTTCTTCTGGACTTATCAGAATTGTGGCATCCGATATGGGCTTTGCAGAAGATGGAGATGTGGACAGCTCTCCCCATGTGGAGTACGCCCTTTGTATTTTCTCTCCGGTGGCTGCCACTATAATCGAGCTCTTTCTTTGGGGGTGGATGATGAAGGAGGACGTTGATTTTGCTCTGTTGAGATACCTCGAGAAAGGCGTGTTGTCCTTATCTGTGCCAGCGGTTTCAGCGTTGTTTCCGGTGTTATTGTTATTTATCGAATTGACTGTGAAGTCTGCATAGTCATCACTCTCGTCACATGAAGGTGACGGCTCGTTCATGCCTGATGCCTTTAGCTATCGGGGGTTGGGTATCTGCTTGTTCGAGAGCTTAGTTTCAGAGAAAAGAAAAGAGATATATCAGCATCTAGATTTGTCAGGTGTATCAGTTCAAATAATGAGTGCGGAGAAAACTAAGCGAGTTCCGCAGATACTGATTTTGGCATTGTGGAAAACCCGGCGCAGAGGTCACAAGAGAGAAAGATTGCCAATGGGGGAGTGATTAGTCTAGCAGTCTTGCTGCTGTGGTCTAGATGTTGTTTGTCAGATCCGTGAGTAAAACACAGGATACTCTATATACGCTGCGCTTTATTCCAAAGTTCCAGTAGTTTCAATGCGCTTACGTCATCTTTCAAAAAAACCTGTTTCTGGTCGAATGAGTTGAAATTGTAGTTTTTAGGGGCACTATTGTGTTGTAAAAAGTATTTAAAGGAACGTGGGTTTTAATTAGTGTGTATTTTCTTTGGTTATTATTTTTGAATTCTCAAATTTAGTGGGTGAGTCCTAAGATATTCACTAATGATTCTTTACAAATCAAGGTGCGTGGTCACGTGATATGTGGAAAAGCGCCTACCAAAACATTTCCCTCTCTTTCCTTTTTCCTTTTTTGGCCTAGTTGTCAAAGCCTTTTACATTTGCTCTCGCGTTCGAACGCGCCGCACCGCCCGCCCCGCTTACGAAAGCTCCAGCCGTGACTGGACGGAACGCCCCCGTAGGCCGAAAGGCGAAAGGCGGGGGAAACGAAAGCAGCAGACGGTGGTGGAGGAAGCAAAGAAGGAGAGGATAGGTGGCAGAGCGTGCCCCATGCCCATTCCCACTTTCCAGAAGAAAACGAACATGTCTGAGTTGCACGAGGTCGCCCCCGAGCCGGTGCAAACCGCTGTGCCCGGCATCCCGCCCTCTTTGCCTTCCTCCGGCACAACACATCCCTACTTGATGAAGAGCATCGACGTCCTCAGAACGACGCAGCAGTACTCAGTCATCCCCTTCAGCGTGTTCTCGGCGCTCCACGTTGTCAGCGTCGTCATCAGCCCGGCCCTCTTTGGACCCGAGGTCGGCAACGACATGATCAGTGTCGGCAGAGAGCTCTACCACGTCCCGCTCGTGGAGCTCGGCATCTTAGTGTCAGCGTGCGTACACGTCGTCAGCGGCGTCGCGGTGAACCTGCTCCGGCGGTACTACAACTACGTGAAGTACGGCAAGGCGAAGCGCAAGAAGAACGAGAGCCGGACGAAGCTGGAGACGGCCATGAAGATCACCCACAGCCCAAACGACGTCGAGGTGAAAGACATCGACGAGGGTCTGGGCGGCATCAGCTCCATCGTCGGAGCAGGCTCCCGGGCGTCTATCACTTCCCGCCTCCTTGGCTTGAGCCCGCTCGCCTTCTCCGGCTACGTCTTGCTCCTTCTCCTCGGCGGCCACGTCTACTACGAGCG
Source organism: Pichia sp. NRRL Y-27259 (assembly GCA_030563085.1). Classification (NCBI taxonomy): domain Eukaryota; kingdom Fungi; phylum Ascomycota; class Pichiomycetes; order Pichiales; family Pichiaceae; genus Pichia; species Pichia sp. NRRL Y-27259. The sequence continues at coordinate 68,952 of JAKUBB010000006.1, forward strand.
TGTGGCGCCGCTCCTGGTCGACGGCGACAGCTCCATGGTCGACTTGGCGTACGTCGCCCACGGCCTCCAACAAAGCTTCTGGAAAACCTTCACCGTGCTCAACATGTTGGTGGCCACGGGCTGCTACCACATGCTTGTCGGTTGGAACAGGTATCTCCGCCGCTTCTCCCTCCGGGCTCGCAAGAACACCTACCTCTCTCTTGGCGTCCTCAGCGCCCTTTGCTGCGCCAGCTTGCTCCGTGTCCGCACGCTGGACGTCTTCGCCACCGCCGCCCGCCGCTTCGACCTCTACCTGGCCCACTGATGGCCCGCTATGTACCTTCTTTTCTCTTCCCTTGTGTATTGTCCTGTGTCTTCCGCAACGGTCATCGCCAGCCAAATCGCCCGACCCGCCCGATTCCCCGATTCGGCCGCTCCATGCGGAGACTCGAGATTTTCGCCGGAAACGGCAGCCGGGCTTATCTCCCCGGGGAGGAGGTGTGGGGGGAACCAGCAGTACTTAAGAGTTGACTCGTCCTGCAGTACTGTTGTCGTTGCCACCGGGGGCTGCCGTGTCCCTGTTGGGGCTCTCCGGCAAACAAAGCACTCTGTGAGAACAACATGGCCAGCGAAAGCATACGCATTGTGAACAGCAGCAGCAGCAGCAACGGGGGCGGCAGCAAAGGCGGGCCGTCGGCGTCCGCCGAGAACATGGACGGTGGGGAAACAGCCGACGAGGCAGATAAGAGTCACAGCACTAATCCAGAGCGGTTTGCCGACTACATCTTCGACAGATACTCCCGGGTGTACCCGGAGGTGGACAGGCACGAGCGAGTGCTCAAGCGCAGCGACTTTGTCGAGCTCCTGTCGTCGGACGAGTTGAAACAGAACGACCTCATCTACCTCTCGCAGATCGCCTCCTACATCCCCTTTGACATCTTCAACCTCTTGTATATAGTATCGGATGCGGGAAATAAGGGCTATGTCGGCAGGAAGGAGTTCCGCAAATTCTCGCAGCAGCTTCTCCTTCCCCACCGCAGCGACAGCCCGCAGAACATGGACCTCGACGGAGACATCAACAAGTTGTTGTTTTTTGTGTGTCAGATCTACGAGAGGTCGCAGAAAACCAACGCAGATTCGAAGCTCGCCGGGAGCAGCCCCGCCGTCTACAGCTTGAACTCCCCTATCTCGGAGTACACCTTCCTGTCACTGGTGAGGAACTACAACCACTCAGACCTCCCCTACCTCACCAGCTTGCTGCACGCAGTCGACAGCAAGGGGAGCTTGGATGCTAAGCTCAACTTCCGCCAATTCTCCCAGTTGATGGACGAGCTTCCGAAAGTCAAGCTGGACCAAAGCTTCGGTAACATGAAAGACGCCGAGGGGAATATCTCCCCGTCCCAATTGAAAACTATCGCCCAGGAAATCTTCTACAACAAATTGTCACCGCTGGTTGCTGACCATTTGGAAATCTTCGCCGCAAACAAGTTTGGCAACGACATATGTTACGACGATGCGTTCAGGCTAGTCAAGATGATCAGAGACCTACCGAAGTTGAACTACCTGACGTTCGAGAAGATCTCCAACGATCAGCCAAACAACCCGATGTTCTATTTGACCTCCAAGTCCTTGTACAGCTACATCAACGACCCTCCTGTGGCGGCCAACCTTGTCGATGGTGAGGACACTAACGGTGATGCCGAAAATGACTACGCCGACCACACAAAGGGTATCACCAAGGACGAGATATTGCTTTACTTCAATTGGAACAGATACACGTACGAACATTTGAAAAACCACCCTTCCATCGACCCGTCAGAACTTCTGGCAATCCTGACCGACGACATGGTTGTCCCCAATGAGGTGAATCAGTCGTACACTGACAACTCGTCAAGTAACTTCCTGCACATTTTCTCGTCCCTCCATTCCTTTGTATTGGGCTCCTTTGCAGGTATGATTGGTGCCACCATCGTGTACCCTATCGATATCATCAAAACGAGGATGCAAAACCAAAAGGGAAACTCAATGTACTCATCCTACCTTGATTGTTTGAAGAAATTGGTGAGAAACGAAGGACTTCTGGGCTTGTACTCCGGGCTATTGCCTCAGATCGTCGGCGTGGCACCGGAGAAGGCAATAAAGTTGACGCTGAACGATCTCATCCGTGGTTTTGGTAAGAAAAATTCTTTGAATGGTGATATAACTCTACCTTGGGAAGTCCTGGCTGGTTCAACAGCGGGTTTGTGCCAGGTTATTGTAACCAACCCTTTGGAAGTTTCCAAGATCAGGCTACAAACTCAGGGTGAACTCATTCGCCAATCGAGAGACCAAGGTAAGATTGTCAGTCCTAAATCAGCAGTCGATGTTGTTCGTGAATTGGGGCTAAGAGGACTATATCGTGGCGCAGGCGCTTGTCTGTTACGTGACATACCGTTTTCCTCCATATATTTCCCAACTTATGCGAACATTAAAAAGAGACTTTTTGGGTTGGACCCAGGGAAACCTGGAAAACGTTCAAGTTTGGAAGCTTGGGAACTATTGAGCTCCGGCGCATTGGCAGGCATGCCTGCGGCTCTTCTAACTACGCCTTGTGATGTCATCAAGACAAGAATTCAAACGAAACCGAAACCAGGAAATGAACCATATACAGGAATAGGCTCAACGTTCAAAAGGATTTTAGTTGAAGAAGGACCAAGAGCTTTTTTCAAGGGTGGAGTTGCCAGAATATGCAGGTCTTCTCCGCAATTCGGATTCACATTAGCAGCTTATGAACTATTCCAGAAAACCCTCCCACTAAGCCTCTTCTATGATACTGAAGCGGCCAGTGCCCAAAATCTATCCTCATCATCATCCACACCATCTACTTCGTCTTCGCCAGCTCCAATGTCCCTCTCCGAGAATTCCAGAAGATTTAAACTATCTTCTTCGGCTTCTTCTGCGGACCTGAATCCAACACTACTTGCTCTGACGAACTACTATAAATTTATCGAGACCGAAAATCGAAAATAGAGCAGATCAGCCAGCAGCAGAAAGGCTTGAAAGTCAAGCTGTGAAGCTATTTTTTTTCGCAATCGTGACTTGTATTGAATCTTGTAAAATATACATATCTTTTTCGTGTTTATTTTTTTTAATTTGTATATATGAATATGTCATAGAATCAACTATCGAAAATTGAGAGATCCAATACGAATTCTGATTTACAAACCTTTTCATTAAATTCCTTGTTCCGGAATATATATGCTCCTAATTGAGTACCATTCTCAACAACAAAGCAGGCCTGGAATAACATGCGCAATCCTCTCAATTGTGCTCTTTCCCTAGCCCTGCTATTTTTCTCCTGAACATCTTGCGTGAGCAAAAAATCGGCACAGACATCGTTCTCTGCACTGTCCTCCACTTCCCAATTTCTCACCTTGTTAGTTCGTAGTAGGTTTGGAAAATACTTCAAATACTTGCTTAAATTTTGCTTGTTGATTTCAAATTTGTACATCGGAGAGATTGCGGAATTTCTGAAATTTAATCTGCAATCTTGTGGAGGAGTAACCAGCTTAGCAGTTCCTTCTATCATATTGTTTTCTTTATCAGAGCTTTCAAAATCTTCATATCCCTCAGAATTCTGCGTGCCCATTGCCACTTTATTGAAATCGTGCATCGCCAAAAACTGGATGTGTTTTTGCTGACGTTGAAAATGTGCTGATATATGATTAGGTACTGTTTTACGGTTTTTGGATCTATCGTTGACATATTTTTCGTACTCGGGATTTTTCATGAAGTCTTCGGGGAACCACTGTCTCCTCAGGACAGGATTCTCCGTGAAGTCGATTTTTTGACATCTGTCGGGATTATTTTTCGTCATTACCGCATGCAGTATGGATGTGCTGTTAATTACATTTCCTTCTTGTGAATCATCTATCTGTGAAATGTTGAAAAGGACATCGTCATTAGGGGGTTCGGTTTTTACCTTTTTCACAATGCCATCATCAGTTGTATCTTCAAAGTACCTTTTACTACTTCTTGACTGCGAGTTATTGGAGGGGAAAAAATTCGAAAAATTTGCTAAACTCTGTGACTTCACAGGTGAGCTATCTGTGAGATCGGGATCGTCCTCACGTACTTCACTCAAGACCGTCTCTTGAGTAAGTAGCAGCCTTTCACTACCGCTCAGCCTTTCCTTTTTGTACTCAGCGAACATCTCCCGATCAACATCCCGAAACTCGAATTCTTTCAACCTCTCATGCAGCTGCTTGTTCTCTTCACGCAGGACTTCATTTTCCTGGCGCAACTTATCTAATTCAACCAAATCGCAGTTTCGTGTCTCTCCCGAAATCGACCTGTTTACAATTTGAGCCAGTTGCACCAAGTGCTCCCATAACTCAGGGTCCCGCATGCACTCTGCATTGGGAATATGCATGGATATCCATAAATCTGTATTCCAACCTTAGATTCTTCTGATGAGACGATATTCTGGCAAGAAGTTGTATTTCCTTCTCCTCCGTGATGTAATTTCGTGTTTTTTCCCCTTTTGGTTTATTATATCGTGGTTCGCTAAACAGTAAAAATTCATGAAGCTTACTAAAGTTACAGAAATTTTTGAACTTAAGTTCGAAAATACACGGGTATAAAAAGGTTTGCAGGCCAGTACCAAAGCTATTATACACCAACAGCAACACCGAACTTCCTCCACCAGTCGCCTTGTCCCCACATGCCTTCTGGTGTAACATGGATAGCGTTCATTGCTGTCATAGGGGAAACCAGCTCAACGCTATGGCCCTTTCCCTTCAACTCTTTGATAAGCATGTCGGATACCGGATGCTCGAAGAATATGTTGTCTGGTAAGAGCTGGTGATGTATTCTTGGATTTGCAATGACGTTGGTGATGTTTTTTCCCTGTATAAATGTCCTAACAATACCTTGAAGTATTGCGGTAGTAATTCTAGACCCACCAGCTGCTCCAATGACTAGCTCGACGTTACCTTTGGGGTCCACAACAATTGATTGTGCAGATGAGGATAGTGGCCGTTTGTAAGGTTCAATATAGTTGTAGACAGACGGTGACAACCCAAATGCGTTTCTCGTTTGTGGCACGGAAAAATCATCCATTTCGTTGTTCATTATCACACCTGTGTTTGGGTCATGAACACAAGAGCCGAATAACAAATTCACAGTGGTTGTCAGGGTGACTGCGTTACCGTCTCCATCAACCACACTCAATGAAGAAGTCCCATGAGGATCGTTAGGTTCATAAGCCGGTTCATAGTCTTCCCAAGGTTTAGTGAAATTGTCATTTATCTTCTCTCTGACAGAATGGATGTATTCCTTCGATAAGAATTTGCTATATCTTTGTCTCCTTTCTTCTAGCTGGGTTTTGTTTGTGTTATAGTAGCCTCCATCTCCAAGATAAGAACGAGTGGAGGCCATCCATTTCATAACTTCAATCATTCTGTGGGTCCCCAGTGGAGTATAGTCTGTCTTTTCAAAACTGTCGAATTGATCTAGAATGGACAATCCGGTCACCAATGCCAGGCCACTAGATGCCCCATTGGGGGAATAGACAGTCAGGTTGTTGTTGGTAAAATTGTTGAGCTTGATTGCGTTCTCGACCACAACTTCGTATTTGCCAAAATCTTCCGGTGTCAGAACACCTTCGTATTCTTGAACTTTAGCTGCCAATGAGCGAGCAATATAACCACTTGGATCATAGAACACCGATGCACCTTGTTCAGCAATGTAGCGTAATGTTTTGGCAAGTTTAGGCCTACGCATCAGATCGCCCTCTTCTAGCAACTCGTTTGTTCCAGTCTTGAACACAAAATCCCAGTCCCTGCGAAAGTACTTGAAGGCGGAGAGCTGGGTCTTTAACGCAAACGCCAACCTCACGTCGATCTTCCATCCGTTGTCGACCAAGTCGGCCACTGGCAAAACAAGATCTTTCCATTCTAGATTCTTCGACCCATGGAGCTTGTACAACGTCCACAAACCTTTCAGTTCGCCGGGTATGCCTGCTGCCAATCCGCCGTATTGGCTGTAATGCTCTCGACCTTTGAACATATTGACGTGGGCCGCTTTTGGTGCCATCTCTCGGGCGTCTATACTAATGGCGTCCGAGCCCCTTTTCAGCGCCGTGATAAACGCACCGCCTCCAATTCCACTGGAAAACATGGTATCAGTTGCACCGATACAAAGACACGTAGTGATAGCAGCGTCTGCTGCATTCCCACCCCTTCGTAGGTTGTCCACCCCCATCTGTGAACAGTATTTGGAGTCCGAAGCAACCATGCCATTTTTCGAAAATGCCGTCACATTTGTCTCCGGATCCCACTTGGGGGTCCTGTCGAAGGGGAGGTGTGCAGGGATGTCTGGAACATGAGGAAATGGTACCCTATGTGGTCTCAACGAGAGGAAGATCAGAACCACAACCACTGCCAAGATGGCAAAGAAGGTCTGTCTGGCAAGACCTCGCTTGTGGCGATCTGAAATGTACATCTCCTGCCGATAAAGTTATTAGCTGCCACAAACTGTGGTATCTAGAACCAGCGGAGGATTGTTCGTGCTGAGCAACTCATCAAGACGCAAGTTTGAGACACGGCCTCCTAACCTTCTACAGATAAAGACTCGCAAGACCCGGGCGGAGACTTGCAGTCCCTATCTCCGTACCGCGAGGAGCTTTCCGGCAGACATGCCGGGGAGGAAGTCGAAAGTAACAGCGTTGGTTGGCGGAAAAGAGCAATGGCGGAGCTCTGGCGGTATTGCCGAAATGCTACACATGATTACAGAATAGAGTCGAGGAAGTCGTCTAACTCTGAGGTTTCCAGCACGACTGGGGCCCTTTTCGCAGCGGTTGTCCCAGTGCTGGCGACAGTCCTCTTTCCGATATTTCCTGACTTTGCGGTCCCACTCGTGCTTTGCAGCATAGTGTCGAGATCGAACTGGCTGTGCTCAGTGTTGTGGGATTCGGCCTGCTCGTGAGTTCTAAGGTTCACTCCAATCATCCTCTGCACGAGGTTGTCGAGTTCCTCGGTGTCGATCTTGTCGTGAGCGTTCCGCAAGTTTTTGTCCACCGCTGCTCTGTATTTGTCTCCTCCCGTCTTTGAGTGTAGCTCTAGCACCTTTGTCTTCCCGGGCCTTGTTTTGTTGTTCAGCTGGTCCATGCGATTGCGTATCTTGTCCACGTCTTTCTGGTGGTTTATCCTCTCCTGGAGAGCTAGGAACTTTTCTCGTTCCTCGGGGGTGAACTCCCGGACCTCCGGTCCAGAAGCGTCGCCATTATTGTCACTATCGCTCAGGTTTTCATCAAACCGCCAGTTCTGTATATCGGTTTGCTTGAATTTCTTCATGCTCTTGATCTCTTTCAGGATCGAATACTTATCATCAAGATCAACCTCGCCTGCCTCCTCGTGAGTCTTCAATTTATCGTTCACCAACCTGCGCATGTAGGCGGCTCGGTTCTCTTCTTCGGCCTTGATGGACTCCAAACGTGCGATATACTCTGGATCCTTGAGAATTGTCTCGTCCACTATAGGGTCTTCGAACCGCCAAGAGTTGGAGCTTTTTGCATTCTTTTTACTCCTTCTCTTGAACCCCTCATCGCTTCCAGAATCTTCATCTCCACTAGCCAGCGAGGAGTCAGAACCGAAGCCTTCGTTGTAACTTCCGCCATCACTTCCGCCGTCTTTATCTGTACTTCCATCGGCAGTCCTCTCCTTTGCAAAGTTTTTATTTGCTGGTTTTATGGCGTGCTTCCGCTCATAATTTCGTTTCGCCTTGTACTTCCATTTGTCGTTGTGCAAGACCATTACTTCTCGTGTATAGTGACCCCGACTTATGGCCTGTTCCAGGGATTTTGTCCAAGAATGGAAGATGTGTGATGGGATGGGGGAAGTAAAAAATCGAGTTACGGATTTTTTTATCGAGATTACATAATCCAAAAAAGAAAGTGTGCTGCGACAAGTTGTAGTTATCAACACTTGTAGTTGTAGTTGAACACTGCTGGATATATCTAATAAAAGAGCGGAATTTGAATATAGTCTAAAGACAAAAGAGCACAAACTAAAGTGGAATAAAATGACGAAATGAGTTGAAAGAAAAAAGACGAAAAAATTGAGAGAAGTAACAAACGACCAGATCAACTAACTACCAAGGATGATAATATATATATACAGCATAAAGCTTGGGAGTGAAAACTAGCAGTCAGGAGACAGCGCCAATTAGGCCTTTTCGTTAGGGATTTGGTCTTCGTCAGTGATTTCGCTAGCGCCGTATTTGATTTGGCCGCCCTTGCTGACTATGGTATGGATGACGTCGTCTTCTTCTTTATCCTTGATAACGGATCCGGTATCCAAATTACTCTTTGGACCGCTGTAGATCTTGTGTGCGTAGATGTAGTACCATGCGATGGCGAGGAACAAGGAACCCCAGTAGACCAAGACGGTCCAGTTCATGAGAGATGGAGAGTTGTCTGCGCCTCTGTATTGAGGGAAGCAGAGGATTGGGATCACGAGTGTTGTGAAGGAGACGGCCAAGGAACCAGAGAGGTAAGTAAATTTGCCCAAGTTCCAAGGTCCTGGCTTGAAGAAGCTACGTGCGTAAGTGATTCTCAAGAAGGTTGGGATTGTGAAGGAGATGAAGGAGCCGATTGCGCCGACGGAGAAGATGGCGTCGATGGCAACGCCTCCAAACATCAACAAGCAGAGCAAGCAGCCGATGAACCAGTTCATCCAGACGGCGTTGACTGGGGTTTGGGTGATCTTGTTGACTTGACACCAGTAGCGGGACAGTGGGAAACAGTTGTCACGGGAGTAGGAGAACAAGACTCTTGAAGCGGCAATCATGCAGGAGAAGGTCATGCTGAAGGAAAGGACAATGGCGAAGGAGGCAAGACAGAGCGCCGAAGGTCTGTCGAGGATCTGGTTCAAGAAGGAGATGTAGGGCTGACCTAAGGAGTCGTTGACGGCTGCGTCGACGTCAACGATGGTGTATGCCATGGCGATCTGGAAGACAAAGCCCAAGATACCACCGACACTGGCAGTAAGGACGATTGCTCTAGGGGTTGCGACCTGTGCGTTGGAGCACTCTTCGGCCAAGTGGAAGGGGGAGTCGAACCCGGACATGGTCCAGATGACAGCCATGAAGGACATCAAGATGCAGATTCCGTCGGGCCAGTCGGTCAAGTTGTCGAGTCCCCAGGCGATCTTATTGGAGTTGAACTTCGGTAGGCCCTGTTCCCTTCTGCTGTTGCCACCCAAAATGACGATCCAGGAGATGAAGAGGAAGACGAGATTGAGGATAGTGGAGCAGGTGTTGATCCAAGCGATCCACTTTGTAGGCGCCGAGGCGATGATGGCGGCGAAGAACGTCAAGCCGACGGTGAGCAAGTAACAGTGCCATGTCTGGTAGACGTACGTTTCGTCGACAACCTGCTTGAGCGCAAGGATCATGGCGGCGCCTCCGTAGGCGACGGAGGGGGCGCCTGTCACCTGAACGAAGTAGTTGGACCAGCCGACTATCCAGGAGAGAATGGCTTTGTATTGTGGGGGAGCCATCATGGCTGTGGCGTAGTAAAGTCCTCCGGAGGTCGGGAACGCGGAGGAGATCTCTGCCATGGAACAGGCGACACCCATGACCCCGACCATACCGATCAAGTACCCCCAGGTAATGCCTGCATTCCCTGCGTACGCGAGAGAATACCACAAGGTGGATGCGATGGAGGGGAGAAGCCCCAACACGGAGAAGGACACGCCGAAGGTAGTCCAGAGGGAAAATTCTCTCTTGAACTCCTGCTTGTATCCGAGCGCCAAGATGATGGCCTCGTCATGGTCAACGTCGTGGTCGACGAGGATCTTGTCGTGCTGGCCGGACAAGACCGACGTGATTTTCATGTCGTCGACCGAGAGGATCGTAGTGCGAGAGCCCATGTGCTCGATGTTCGTCGATCCTGACATGTTGTATGGGTGGTTGTGTGTATGTGTGTGTGTATGATCAGTTAGAGATTACAGACTTCTCACCGGCAGCCCGGACTCTGGTACTCCCGAAAGATGCAGACCCTCCTGCATCTATATACTGCAGCGGTTGCTCGAATGAAAATTCTGCCAGGCAGAGGAAGGGACCGACCTCCGGTGACGGTTGCTGCCGATGAGAGCAGATAAGCCGAGATAAGATAAGGCCGGCAAGCCTATCCAGAGGGGCCCGAGGAGGGAGACAGGCCGGCCGATGAAAGAGGAAGGTGCAAGAAGGTACAGCGGGCGCACGGCGGGCGCAGCGTCGCGGGGCATTACGCGGCGGCATCGGTGGCGGTGGCGGTCGCAGCGGGGGGCATCGTAGTAGGAGGCAGGAGGGGAGGAAGGAAGGGAATAGGCTGTTAGGTTGGTGGGAAAATAAGGGAGTCAGTGTTGTTGAAGGTGACTGGATGTGCTGTCGAAGACAGAAGGCGTGAACGGGTGGATATGGTCGAGTGGTCTGGCAGAAGGCCAGGTGCCATCGGCCATCGGGCGGGCCATTGGCTGCCGCGGCCGTCTTATCGGGGCGGCCGCTTTTGGTGTGTTTCACGCGGGCGGGTACGCCGATCGACGCCACTTCCCGATTAGGAAGGTCCAAGACGGGGCGGCGGGAGATTCCCCGATGGGCGATACGGGGAGGATAAGAGACGGGGCAGAGGGGCCAGACGGGGTGAAGAGGAAGGAGGGATGAAGAATAGGCGGAGGAGGAGACGGGTGCTGTGCTGAGAGAGATAGATAGAAGCAAGATGGCGGAGATGGGCTCTTCCGACGCCTGCTGGAGAACATCCTGGCGGCTTTCCGCAGAGCCCCGTTTTGGGCCACCCGCTAGGGCCAGAGCCTGCTTTGCAACCGTTGCGCTGCAGGAAGCGTAGTTGTAGTTGTTACTGCAACCTTCGGCTGCAGCAGAAGAGTTGTAGGGGGCAGAGAAGCAGGGAAGCAGAGAAGCAGGGAAACACAGAAGCAGAGAAACACGGACATGACTTGAATAGGCTTCGAACAAGTAACATGTTCTGCTCCCACGGTATTCTGCACGTGCTCCGTAGCGTGTTCTGGTACCCAAGGGAAACCTATTGAGGACGCTGGGAGCAAGTAATCCCGCCACTCGTTGACGGCCCTGTCCAAAACATGGCTCCAAGTCGACACTGACACTTCCTTGAGGCCAGACAAGAGCAGGCGGCTTCCCGGCGACAGCAGTACCCCCTCCAGCTCCGCCCGTCGAATATACCCATGAGGCTCGGCGTCACCTATCTGTGCCTCCTCGGCCTGAATTCATGCTGTGCAGCTCTTAGTCTACCGGACTCTTCAGACCAATCAGATCCACTCGCTAGGTCCGTCTCGGTCACCGACTCCACCTACAACGCCATATACAGGTACGCAACGTACGCCGCCTTGACGTACTGCGCCAAGTCCGACTCAATCGTTGTCGGGAACTTGCAAACAGCGTGTCCGACCGTTCTCTGCTCGGGCTCCTCGGGGAACGTCTACGTCGAACACGTCTACCGAGGGACCGTCTCCGGCGTGCTCTTCAGAGATGATGACCATCACGAGATTGTCGTCGCCCTCAAAGGGACCACCTCCGACGAGGAGTGGCTCACGGACTTCAAGATCTACCCAATGCCGTACCACTTTCTCAGCAAACGGAAAAAGGGCTGGAGAAAGTACTTCTCCTTCAACAGCGACTGCAGGGGCTGCACCGTCCACAAGGGCTTCTACGACGGCTCCAAGGAGATCTACGACAATATGTTTGCGCAGATTGCAGATCTCGCCCATGCCTACCCGAGCTACACCCTCGTCGTCACGGGCCACTCCTTGGGCGGTGCCATAGCCCCGTTCATCGCAAACGAGTTGCTTTTCCTCCCCGATGATAGGAAAACCACCGTCATGTCTTTCGGCAGCCCCAAAATCGGCAACAAGTTGTTTGCCCAGTGGATCGACAAGACTTGGAACACCCGCTACCACTATGAAAACCTCCACTCAGGCTTGCACAAGTCCTCATATATCCGAGTCAGCCACAAGGACGACGTCGTCCCGCTGCTCCCAGTCAAACAGTTGGGTTTCTACCACTGCGGCATCGACCTCTACTTCAGCACAAACAGCATCCCGATGCTACAGGAACACATCCAGGTCAGAGACTCGTCCTCCCGCCTTCTCGCACAGACCAGCGTCAACATCTCCGGCATTCACATTAGCAGAGGCAATGCAGGCAGGTTGGTTGACAGCCACAAAATGTACCTCTTGCCGATGAACCAGTGCTCCAGAAAAATGAAGGGAGCCAGTGCGGAACAGTGATTTTTCGACGTTCTGGCCGTTAGAGCCCTTATTTACTACGAATGCCTTTTACCATTGTATTGCATTATCTTTTTTGTATATCTACCAAGCATATCCACTTTTTTAAGTCGTAGACCAGACACCGATGTCCGTGTATGTGCTAGGAGCAGGAGGAGTGGGGACCTTGATTGCGTCCTCGCTTTCAAATGCACTGAAAGTGAACTTTGTCGTCCGGAATACTGCAAAGCTGAATAACCTTGCCAAGACGAACAACACGTTTGCCATCAAGAGACTCTACGAAAATAATAAGACCCTCAAATATACCATCAATGGAGCGTTCCCTGCGGACAATCTCCCGGACTCGAAAATCGACTTCTTGTTGATCTGTGTCAAGACATTCGACACCGTGAAGTCGTTGACCCCACTACTCGATAGAATAACAAACAAGACTAGAATCTTGCTGGTGCAGAATGGAATGGGTGTTGTTGACGAGCTCTATTCGAAGATCTGGACGAAAGCCGATTCCAGACCAACCATCTACCAGGGAGTCACCTCGCACGGGGTGTGGCAGTCTCCGGAAAACCACAATACATACAACTATAACCATGCAGGCTTCGGATACCTCAAGATTTGTCAGGTTCCAAGAGACCTGCAGAACGCTACTGCCGAAGATACTATTGAAAAGGATGATGTCATCAAAAAATTGGTGCAAAGTGACCTAAACGTGACTACCTACTCTTACGAGCAACTCTTGGTATACCAGATCCAGAAGCTGCTGGTCAACTGCTGCATGAACTCAACCACTTCCATAATCAATTGCATCAACTATAAGCTTGCCGACCTCGAGGAAACAGACGCCTTGTTCACATCGGTCGTCTCCGAAGGTCTGAACGTGTTGAAGACGGCCTATCCTATCCTCAAGACTTCCCCACTGGCAAACGAGCTGCTTAGTGTCGAGAAGGAGGTGAAGTTCGTCAAGCACGTTGGCTTTACCATAAACAGTAAAAACTCAACGAGTATGCGTCAGGACGTTTTGAATCTACGTAACACTGAAATTGACTATATCAACGGTCATATCGTCAAGAAAGCTTTAGAAAGCGGAATGACTGCACCTGTCAACGACACCATCTCCAAACTTCTCAAAATCAAGTTGGCCGTAAACAGGAGAACCGCCGAAGAAAACGCATGACGTAGATATTATGTACTCTATCTATTCACTTCATCAAAAAACTATATCTGATTGTACATTCCTCATAAAATGAGTCGCGTACCTTAAAAGCTGCGAATGGTCCCACAACACGTAAAAAAAATCGGTCCTAATCCAAATGGCGTCTTAGTTTCACACTTCTTTCTGTGGAAAAGTGAGGACTAGCTCTGGAGCCAATCATGAGCTGGCAGAAACTTACTTTACCTTGTCACGAGATCCATCTGTCGACCGTCTTGCGTAGTGGACAGGCGTTTCGATGGAGAAAAATAGACGGAATATGGTCATGTGCCTTAAATAACCAGATCATATTACTGCGTGAAATGAATGAAAACTCAGAATCGGGGAATCAAGTGATTGAATATATGGGCATCGGTGGAGCAAAACATTCTGCGGTGACCCCGCTATCCACATTTGTACATTCATATCTCAACCTTGGCGTTCTCATGCACGATTTGTACGAGCACTGGTCTCGAGTGGATATCCACTTTCCTAGCTCCTTTTCACTTGAAGAGGTCATAGTCACAGTCAAGAAAGAAGGACTACCGACGCCACCTGATAGTGGAAGAGCTACCCCAGAAGTACTATCACAGACTGAGACGACCACTTTACTTCCCAACGGAGTTAGAATATTGTCGCAAGATCCTTGGGAGACCTTAGTTTCTTTCATTATTTCTTCCAATAACAACATCAAGAGGATTTCTCAACTCTGCGAGACACTATGCATTCGATATGGTAAATTTCTTGGAGAGTACAATGGTGTGCCGTACTACACTTTCCCCAAGCCGGGAGAATTCCTCAAAATGGAAGATACGACGGTCACTGAGATACCAACAGAGAAGCTAGCCGAGTTAGAATCACAACTGCGAGAACTAGGGTTCGGGTATAGAGCCAAATATATAACCAAGACAGTCAAATCGATGATTGAAAACCCACAGAACTTCAAGAAGTTGTACACAGGTAACGCATGGGCTTCAGATGAAGAATGTGTGGAATTTTTGCGACAATTTGATGGTGTTGGTCCGAAGGTTGCAGACTGCGTTGCCTTGATGGGATGCGGACGTCATGATCTTGTGCCAGTGGATACCCATGTCTGGAACATTCTCAAAAATTCGTACAAGAAAGAATTTAACAAATGGGTGGATTCGCAACCTGAAAACGACCCCCATGCAAAGATAAATATTTCCAAATCGAATCTGAAAAAGGCTTTATCTAAAAGTGCCGTTGATGTGAAAATGTACCCATTTGTCAAACAATTTTTCAGAGATTTCTGGGGACTGAAATCCGGCTGGGCACAGGCTGTTGTGTTTGCAGCGGAGGTTAAGTTGGATAACGGCATCAACCATGTAGATGATGTGGGGAAGCTTATTAGCAAAGTGGGTAATTGCGAAATTGGGAACCAAATTACTGAGCCTGTTAGGAAAAAGCGTAAAACTAAAGGTGAATAAAATTTTGATGTATATTTTTTTTTATTTGTGTGGAATTCAATACAAATTAGTAAATTATATAGTACTACGTCTGTTATCAAGAATAGAATATATAGAGAGGGGGGCATAGGGTGGAAGTGCACTTTATTTAAGAGTAAAGAAAAGATGAAGTTGAAACTTTGAAAACAAATCGAAACGGAACAAGATAAGATTTTAGAATACCTTTATTATAAAACAACATTCTTTGCCAATTTCTTTTTATATTCAGCAATAGACGAGTCCCATCTAGTTGCAGTCTTGTTTTCGACAACGAAAATGTCCTTTGCGATCTTGTCCAACAATCTGAAATCGTGGGAAACCACAACAACACCACCGTTGAACTCATTGATTGCATCAGCCAAAGAGTCAATAGTTGGGATATCCAAACCGTTAGTAGGTTCGTCCAAAAGTAAGATGTTTGGCTTTTCAAGGGCTAGAAGAGCGAAAACGACTCTCGAACGTTGACCCTCAGAAAGGGTTGCCATTTGAGAAGTTTGGCCTTCACCAGTTAAACCGAAACGGCCCAATTGACCTCTCCAGTACTGGTAATCTTGTGAAATGTGTGAGTATTTTTCCCTGACGAATTCTAGAGGAGACATGGTCAAGTCTAATTGATCTGCAGAGTGCTGCGAGTAGACACCAAGCTTGATATGTGTGTGACGAGAGACTCTACCCTTTTGTGTCTGTAATTCACCGGTCATGATCTTCAACAAGGTGGATTTACCCACACCGTTTGGACCAACCAAGGCAACACGGGAGTCCATATCGACTCCGAAGGAAAGGTTGTCGTACAAGTTGTTTTCTGGGTTACCGTCGTAAGCGAAGGAGATGTCGTCGAAGGCCAAGACTGGAGGTGGCAAACGTTCGACTTCTGGGAAACGGAAGTTGAAAACCTTATCCCGAGCAACAGGTTCAATCAAACCATCTGCCTCCATCTTGTCCAAGATTTTTTGTCTGGACTTTGCCTGTCTGACCAAGTTTGCATATGTACCGGCCGAGGCAATGAATTTCTTGATGTGGACAATTTCTTCTTGTTGCTTGTTGTATTGTTTCATTTGGTTGGTTTCCTGTTCTTCTCTTGTCTTTGCGTAAGCGTCGTAGTTACCACCGTAAAGCAATAACTTCTTCAATCTCATGTCGATCATGTTGGAACAGACACCGTTCAAGAAATCCTGGGAGTGGGAAACCAAAATTAAGATTCTGTCAAAGTTCTTCAAGTATTCTTCCAGCCAAACACAGGCTTCCAAGTCCAAATGTGCGGTTGGGTCGTCCAACAATAGAAGGGTTGGCTTGACGAACAAGGCCTTGGCTAAGGCGACTCTCATTCTCCAACCACCAGACATGTCCTTGGTCTTCTTCTTGATGGTCTTGGAGTTGAAACCCAAACCGGTCAAGATGATGGCAGCTCTGGCTTCGAAAGTGGAAGGGTCCATTTCGTCAATTCTTTCGTACAATGGCTCCAAGAGGAGGGACTCTGGGCCGTCCTCGACGATGATGTCCTCGACCTCCTTTTCCATGGCCGCCAAGGCGGCTTCTGCTTCTCTGACAACGTACTCTAAGGCAGAGTATTCTGTTGGGTCTGCTGGTTCGTTCAACAAGTAGATGTCAATGTTTTCTGGGACAGGGTACTCTCTTGCAGCAAGCGCTCTCAAGAAGGTGGACTTACCACAACCGTTTTCACCCAACAAACCGTATCTTCTACCATAATTCAGTTCGAGAGTGGAGTCTTGAATCAAAACCTTACCGTGGAAAAGTAGGGAGACCGACGAAAGCTTGATATCTCTGGAAGTGACAAGCGACTCCAAGACACCGGTGGTGACTCTGTCGGACAACCCGTCCTTGTCCTGCTGGAGCTTCAACTTGGCGATCGCATCTGCAGCGGAGTCTCCTTCGTCCTGGTTCTCGAGCTTCTCCTTCTCCTTCTTCGTGAGCTTCTTCTTCTTACCGTCTGCCAACTTGGCAGCCTTCTTAGCTTCTCTCTTGGCCTTGGATGCTGAAACGGACATTGCTGGCTAGGATGCGGTGTGTCTGTGCCTACAAAAGAGCTCTAAGAGGGCGATTGCGTCCCGGGTGCAGGGAAGAGGAAGGTGCCTCTGCACTCCAGCGTGGGTCTTCTTGGGTACGTGTGAGGAGGAGGTGGAGGAGCCGAGAGTGAGGCCTGGCATGGATGGATGGAAAAAAAAAAATAAAAAAAATGAAAAAAAAAATCATGAAAAAAAAATCTGAAAAATCTTAAAAAATTGACAGAAATGCGAAAAGGCCGATCGGCGCGTCGATCGGCGCAACCCCAAATTAGCAAGGTGATTTTTTTTCGCCTTGCCCTATTAATAGCAATGGCGCGGGGCAACAAGAAGAAGTTGCCGAAGCGGGACGCGTCTCAGGAAAAAAAGTTCCCCGAGGAGCCGCCTCCTGCACCTTCACCGTTTGGCAGCGGGAGACAGGAGAAGAGGTCCTCGAGACGTCCGGTTTCCCCTTTCGGGCCGATCCCCTGGGGAAGTAAGGCCGGTGTTGGAGCAAGGGAGGGCTGGGGCCATACGCGGCCGGCTGGGGCCATATGCGGCCCCTGCACCGGTGCTTATGTTATATAAAGGGGCCATCCTGCTGTCGAGATCTGACAGCATTGGAAGGAACAAAAATTGCGAGTCGCAAGATAAAACGATATAGCGCACCACACGACAGATGACGATGGAGGTGCTGAAATATGTTAGGCACATGCTTCTGCCACCGAAGAAAAACGACATCAGGTTGAGATGTGCCATTGCCGTGAGGTACTCAGAGGACGACGAGCAGAACAGGTTGTTGTTGGGGGATGAGGTCGACGACGAGTACGTTGCGGACGCCGCTGGGGATGTTGTCGACGAAGATGTAGAGAAGAGGGAGGCCAAAGCTGCGAGCGGCCTCACGTTGCAGGGACTCAGAACCAAGGTGGCCTCGTGGTTCCAGCGCCAGGAGGAGGACATAAAACGGATCGAGGAGCTCGAGGACGACGAGTATTACATCACCTCGCCATTGGACACGTTCATCGGCTATGCTGTGGATGTGGCGGGCTCGATCTACGTGCTCTTTATTGTGTTGGCGTTGTTGGCTGCGTGGATCGTGTGGGGCTGCATCAACAAGGGCTCCGACACGTGGCAGATTGTGATGCAGGATGGCCAGTCGATCCAGACGTACGTGTGGAATACGTTTCTCATGAGACAGCAGCTCGACAACGACGAGAAGCTCTTGATATTGTACGGCCGGTTGAAGAGTCGGTCGTTGACGCACAAGCGTTTGCTGCAGAAGATCGTCGACAACAGGGACAGCATTGACCTTGAGTCGTTCATGAAGAGACAGGGCGTGAGAGAGGGCAGTCTCGAGCAGCAGCAAAAGAAAATCAACTTCAGGAGCAGAAACCTGTTTGACAAGGTCTCCTACTGGGTCGGGAAGGTGTTGGGCAGCTTGCCTGCCGTGGCTGTGTACTGGGTGGGCATCTTTGTCTGGATCGGATGCGGTGCCCTACCTTTGAACGAGGGCACGGCTGAAAAGCCAAACATGAAGACGTTTTCCGACACCTGGCAGATGTACGTGAACACCGCCACCGCAATTGAGTTGTTGGTGACGACGGTGTTTTTGGAAAACGTCCGGAACAGAACCAACGCGTTCATCTTAAAACAGACCGAAGTGTTCAACAAGATCGACCAGGACTTGGAGTGCCTTTTGCGGGAGATCAACGACAACGATCAGACAGAGAATGAGCTCGTTGTTGTGCAAAGGTGTCCGAGAGACCGGATCCAGAAGGGGATCAGTTTCTACGCACACGTGGTGGGTAATGGTCTAGGGTTGGTAATCTCGATCTGTGTTTTCTCCGCATGGATCGGAATCGGCAATGTCATGCACTGGAGCGCTAACTGGTGGTTGGTCATTGGCTCGTACACCGGGTTGGTGGGCTTCATCGACGGGTTTGTCTTGCGTGAGATCTTCTTCTCCATAACGAACTACGAGCAGAGCAAGTTTCTTGACTTGTTGGGCGACTCCCAGGAGTGGCTCGACATTGTCGGCATCCCCGTAGATTTGGAGAGACCGGCCGTGAAGAAGACCCTTGGCAACCGGATCTCGCTCTTCATCAACCGGATCTGCTCGAACGAATGGTCGGTGGTGTCTGCGTTTGTCATTGTGCTCGGGTTGATCATTCTGGCGAGTGCCATGCTGTGGTCTGAGACTGCACAATTGATTGCCAACACGCCGACCATGATCATCGAGGGCTTTTTCCTCTTGATCCTCGTGCAGGCGCACGACTGGGCGACGGAGGAGAGGAGAATGACGCTTTCCGAGCTCAACAGAAGCAGGGTGTTGCTATACGACTACATCCGCAAACACCACGTCTCCTGAGCGTGGCGTAGCATTATTTATTTATTTCTGAGGTTATTTATTGTTCAAATACTAGACTGTTTATAAAAATTGGGGCTTGTGGTATGAATAAATAGATTCGGAAGGGGGGTCCACCTCAGTCTGACAGCTCAGAAGGCTTTGGACCACTTGAAGTCGCCGTACATCTGGCTCATCTCGGCTTGTAGCAGGTCTGCGAGCTTGACGCCGTCCCGCAAGCAGACCCACTGTCCGGCGTGGTAGTCGAACCGCTTCGGCCCGCTAATGGGCGAGCTCAGCCAAATCTGCTTGGTAGGTGGCTGCTTATTGATCACATACGTCCCTTCCGAGCAGTTGATCTCCATCACACCGGCCTCTTCGTCGACCTCCGCCTCCATGATCCGCTGCTCCTCGAAGAAGGCATCCAACTCCTCCAACACCTGCTCAAACGTCTCCTCCGCATGCGTGTGGTACTCGTCGATGCTCAGCTTCGCCACGTCCTCCGGCACCGTCGTGCCGTCCGTGCTCGACGTGATCGAGTTGAACCGCACCTGTCTAACCAGCCTGTTGCCCTTGCCAAATACACTCCGCCCGGACATCCAGTTGCGGTCTCCAGCTCTCCCTCCCGCCGTTATCAATGTTCTCTTGGCGCCACAGCTGCTATTGGTCGCCCGTGCACACTGCAGCATCCTCTCTGCGCTTCTGTTCAACACGCGTGCTCTAAACATTGCATGTAGTATCTCTGCTAGCTCTTCTCAGCACCGCCCCTCCTCTTCTCCTCTTGTCTTCTTTAGTAACCTCTTCTGGCCATTAGCTTTCCACTCTTCTTCCCTTCTGTTCCGTCCTTCCCCCCCGCAGACTTTCTCGCTGTCGCGACAGGACGCCGCCCCGTTTCCGTCTTCAACTTATCTGTGCTCAACTCTTTTCCGATCTTCTCAGCTCAGCTCATGAGCTCACATCTGAAGAATACCTGCGTTTGTCTCTGCCACACCACACCGCCCATCGATGATGTCCACGCGGAGCTCGCAGAAACAGAAACCGCCGTATGTTGTGCCCGTGCAGAAGGAGTACGTTGCCAAGTACGTGCACGACAACCACCCGGACAACCAGCCGGCCAAGGACCCGCTTGACTTCAGCAGCCTCTCCGCAGACGAGCTGCGGGAGTACCGCATGCGCTTTCTCAACCCGGCCCATCAGCTCTCGCCGGATGTGCTCACGTTCCAGGGGTACCTTCTCGAGAACAACGAGCTCGGTAGACGCACCGAGTCCAACAGGATGAACGAGCAGCGCAAGCAGGAAAACAACCTCTACGACTACCGCACGATGGATGACCTCCGCATCAACGTCGAAAACCACTTCAAGGAACAGCTCTCTGTCAAGGAGAGCGAGGTCATCATGGACTTCGTATACAAGGTCCGCAAGTCGGACGACAAGTTCAGAATACACTTTGACAGGGCCTGAAACACCCCTCGCTTGTTACTTTTACCTTTACTCTACTCTGTATCTTCTATCCTCCTATGTACGTCCAAACTCGCAGCCCCTCTTCTTCTCCAGCCTCCGCCGGTTCTCCTCGATCATCTCCCGCTTCTTCTCTTCAAACGTGAGACCGCCGAACGGACCTTCCTGCTCTTTTCGTCCGCCCTCACGGCCGGCCCCGCCTGCTCCTGTTGTCTTCGCCGTCGTCGCAGAAACACCACACGACTGCCACCTGTCGACACCCGTGCCGGCATCCGTGCCGCTGGCAACTGTACCAGACGTCTCATCGTGGCCTACCGTAAGTGCGCCAGCAAGATATCTCTCCACCGTCTGCTGCACACTCCCCGTCTGCTGCAAGTCCGTCCGGATCTGCGCCGTCGTGAGCCCCGGAGCAACCGCCCGGACAGACTCGATCATGCTCTCCGTGACAGCAGCGTTCCTCCGGCCCCTTCCACGGCCGCTACCGTGCTCTGGCCCGCTGCCGCCGTCGTCCAGAAACAGGAAGTTCACAATCACTAACACCACTATGGCGCCTAATACTAGCGTCACTGTCTGCGATTCCATCGGTCGCTGTTGTCTGTTCTCTGTTGTCTATTGTCTGTTCTCTGGCTCTGATCTGCCACCTATACAGCTACATATCGAGAAATCGCAACTCGGCAAACTACTACTCTGTACGTATCGTCCCCCGAGCCCACCTTCGGCGTCATCGTCACCGTCACAGACGCACCCGCTTCGCTCCCTCTTTTTCTCCACCCTCACCGCCTTTCAGCAGCTGGACAACGTCGGGCTCCCTCTCCCGCTTGACGGCTCTCTCGCCGACAGACACAACCGACGCCGGTTCGAGCTTGTCCGCCCGGCGAGACGCAAGCGGAACTATGTTGGGGTCGCCTGAGCGTGCTGTTGCAGCAGCTGCTGCTGCTGCGGCAGCTGAGATTGGCAGCTCCTGCTTCGTAAGCTCTTGTAGCTCTTCTATGCCGAATCCGCCAACAATCCCGCCGACAATGTCTTCGCCAAGAACGACACAGCTTATGAACCCGTCATTTGAGCTGACAAATACCGTCCGGCCGTCGCTCGACCACGCCACGTCCGTGATGACTGCATAGTGAATGCTTGTGACAACAGCCACGCATTTCAATCGCTGCGTGTCGTAGATGAGAATACTGTCTTGCGTAGCAATCGCAAACAACATCCTATAGGGGAGATTGAACACATTGACATCGCCCCCCTCCGGCTTGTCCGATCGGCTATTGGCAGATGTCTCAAAAAGCGCATATCGCACAGGACTGAACCGGACAACAATGGCAGGCTTTCGGAGTCCAGGGAGATGCACAACAGGACCCCTGTTCAGTCCTGCACGCGTATACACATAGACGGTGTTGTGGATTTCCTCCTTCCCGTTCTCAGCATTAGGCTTGTATACTCCACACGTCGTAATGAGGATCGACCCGTCGGGCGAAAACGTCAATCGACGGAAGAAAGACTGTAGCGTTTCGTTGTGGTAAAGATAATGTTGCTTGTAGGAGATTGTAGGCGTTCCAGATGTAGGCGTGCCAGATGTAGGAGCAGAAAAGACATCCCCGCTGTTACTGTTACTTCTGCTGTTTTCATTGTTGTTGTTGTTGTTGTTGTTGTTGTTATTGCTGATATAGTTCCCAGTGCTCATGTTGGCACTCTGGGTTGATGATGCCAACGTAGGCGACATCACCGATGAGAGGCCTAAATGTAAATGGCTTGGGGATGACGGCATGACAGCAGGCAATGGCAACGGAGACAAGCACCGGTTGGCAACACTATGCGAAGAACTTGCCGACGAATTCGAACATGTCCTCTTATGGCGTGGAGCCTGCAGAGGGGGCTCCATCATCGTGGAATTCCCGGAGGACTGACGCCCCATGGCGGTAGCTGGGTTCAAATTGTTGCCACTAGGAAGGACATTCACTGAGTTGATGATTGGTGTGTGGACAACACTGTTCGGTGTACTGGTCATACTGCTTACCGGAGTTGACGCCCTCGTATTCGATGCAGTCGTTGCATCTGATAGCACGTTGGAAGAATTTTTCTCTTGTGAACTTACCACAGCAGAACTCTTCGAGAAGTTCTCACTTGTCAACTGGCTGAACTTCAACGCGGGAACCTCACTCTTAACGCTCTTGTAGAAGGCCGTCGGTCCGACTATCAACTCCCCGCTTTCGTTTGTACTCACCTTGTAGACATGCACACTTCGATCGGCACTCTGCGAACAGATATAGTCACCTCGTGGGTCCCACGCAACACCCTGCACGTAGTGTCCATGCTCTGCTATCTGCTTCACCATGGATCCAGTTTTAACGCTGAAGATTCGTACGATATTGTCCATTAACCCGCAGCATATGTACTTGGAATCAGGAGACCAGCATATATCGTAGATCTCGCTCATATTGCTTGCGAAACATGCCACCTTCAAAACCCAGCTTTCCTTGATATCGTCATCTGGATCTTGCCCAAACTCCTGTACTACCGTATCATTCATCTTCCATATCATGATAGTTCCATCGTCGGATGCAGTAGCTAGTAGGTCACCGGTCCGGTTGAACCGCACGCAGTTTACCGCCTGCGTATGCTTGGTTATGCTGCTCAAATATTCGACTCCAACAATGTCCGAACCTTCTTCGTTGTAGTCAACCTTCCATATACGCACGTTGTTGTCTCCGCCACCTGTAACCAGCCTGGCAGATCTCTCTCCTGGCTTACCTGGCTGGGCTCCCACACTATATATTGCAGCTGCACCTTCATGCCAATGCAAGGTCAATGTCTTCGCCCTAACGTGCTGTATCCTTGCTTCACCGGAATTGCTCATCGTGGCGCCTATTGTTATTTCTGCAATTTGCTCACGGTCTTAGGTCTGCTCCTGGCTGCCAGATCGTTCATTGCCCCTCCGGTAATTATATGTGAAGCATCAAGCCTACTTGATTCCCTCATTTCTGCTCCGGGGATTTTTCTCGCGTCAGAGGTGGAGAATGATTTTCCATGCCTGCTTCACCCTTTAGAGACGTAAAACAAACAATAAGACAGAAGAGAACTTCCTAAACATTGTAAACTAATTAAAAAAGTAAACTATACACCATATTATATAAAATAAATAAATTAAACAAAGTAAAACAAAGTAACAGTAAAACATCACAAAACAAAATGAAGGAAAGCAACGCAACAAACAAAAGGAAACATAAAAGGGATAGATAAAAATGTCAAGAGCTAAAACTAATTAAATATGGTTACAAGTTGAAAAATTTCATAAACTTCCTGCCGGCTTTTGGCGACTTACCTGCTTTTTGTCCAGTCGAAGAGTTGTCAGTAAAATGCTGCTGTTTGACACCTCCAGCTGCTTGACCGCTTTGGGCCTCTTCGTAACCTGTTTCAGCATTGGTAACTCCATTGGCAGGAGTGCTGAAGGCAAAGTTCTGAGCTTCACTGCTTGCAAGTTTGCTGGAATCTGTGGGATTCATACTATGGGGATTTCCAGCAAAAAGATTGTTATTCGTGTACACAGAGCCGTTGGTAACAGAACTGTTAACTGTTCCAACTTTCATCAGGTTCGATGAACTTCCATGTGGACCTCTCACAAAGTTGTCGTTCGTGGTTCTGAGGCCAGGATAAGTGGGCTGAGCAAAATTTTCCTCTTCAATATTACCCAGAGCAGCCGGTGTGTCGTTTACATCTTCTGGAATGGTGGTGATTTCGGCAGATTTCGCAGGCTGGTCGTTCTGAGGCCACTTGGTTTGTGGTTGAACGTCTCCATAATTTTCAGTCTCTGGGCCATCTGAATTGCTTACAATGCCTTGCGCAGATCCAACCTCTCCAACAACAGGGTAAGTCTGAGCGTCGGAAATGCTTTGAGCTTGTTGTACTTCGGGAACATTTTGAGTATTTGGAACAGGGTTTTCATTCTGGGCATAATCAGAAACTGAAACATTTTGTTCACGACCTACATGTTCCGGGCCTGAAATACTTTTCACCTTTTGTATCTGATTTGTACCCTGGACAAGGGCTGTGTCATTATCATGTGATGATCCACCTAACCCGAATGAGAAGAACTTACTCCTTTTACCATCGACGCTACCCCTGCGGCCCACCGAAGCAGTCGACCGATGCGTCTCTTGGGAAACTAATGAGGTTTGCTTTTTGTGAGTATAATGGTCAGGTGTAGATTTCTTTTTTCCAAAACTGAACATCTTCACTCTTAGTTTGTTTGGCGAGCTTGTAGCACTTGAGCTATTTGGTGAAGCATCCCCTGCAGTAGCTTTTGCGGTGGTTTCAGCAACTGGTTCATTAATTGGAGTAGGTTGTATTGATTTCTGTGGTATTGGCTCTTGCAATTTAGGTACCGAAGGTTGTTGAGTTTCCTGCGCTATAGCTGGAGTTTCAGTTTGATATTCCGTTGCCGGTGAGAAAATATTTGTTTGGGCAGGTGGTGCATTTGATACCTGGCTTGAATCAAACTGTTGTGTTTGATTTTGAGCAGGTGTGCCCACCTGTTGATGTTGCAACTGCTGTTGTTTCAGCCGCTCCAGCTTATTCTGTTCCTGTCTGACTTGCTCTTGCTGTTGCAAAATATGTAGTTCAACATCTGGATTCACAGGCATCATACTAACATCCTTCTCTACCTTTTGTTGTGCTTGCTGCACTAACCTAGATTCTGCTGCAGCTTTCCTTTCATCTTCCCACTGCTTCCTCTGCTGTTTTTGCTCAAGCTTGAAAAATTTCTTCAGTCTGCTTGCTTCTTGGGAATCTGTCTTCTTGAACTGTCTCGAAGAGTTGCTATCTCTCAAAGAATGTACACGAAAGCCTAAACCTGTAGCATTAGATTTATATGGCAATCCTGGTTGCGAAGGAGCATGCCCTTGCTCAGGGGTATCATTAACACCTGCAGCATGGTTAGGCATAGGTGCTTGTCCAGTACCAGGAGAGCCTTGCATATTTACCATTGTGTTCAGTTTCGTATCATCATCAATGTCGTTATCAGGATAAACAGTGTTCAGACGGTCACCATAGACTTTCTTCTCCGCTGCTTTCAGAGCTAATGCATACATTTCTTCTGGGGACAGCTCTTTCCTGGTATTTTCTATCGGAGAAGAAATAGGTTTCTTCGATTGAGATCTAATTCTTTGACCGTTCGCATATCTGCTATGATGTGGATTCGTTTCTGAAACGGGACTTGCCAAAGATGAAGAGCTGTTCTTCAATGCCGATTTGAGTTTCGACTTTTTCGGTTGTCTGTCAATAGGAGGAGTATATACACCATCTTCGTTTTGATCGAAATTGCTGAAATTATTGAAATTAGAGTTCTGGTTAACGACAGGAGAGTTTGACTGACTCGATACAACAGAGAGCTGTTGGGGGAAGTTGAAGGAATCATCATTGACATAATCGTTGTGGACACCATTGAAGTTTGGAATACTGTTCTTGATTGGAGACCTTTTCGATTCATTAAATAACAAATTTCTATAAGTATGTGATGATTGAGGCTGAGAACTTTTATTGTTAAGTGAGCGTGATTGGTTTCTTGCAATTCCACCCTTATCATTGATATCAGTTATAGCTGGGGGGTTTGAGACAATGTCTTCTTGAGCTTCAACAAAATTTTCATCCGATGTAATAGAAGAGGCGGTAGTTCCTGCATTGTCAGCAAGAGCTGGTTTAACGAAAGTCGAATGACCTTCCATTTTTGGGGTCACATTATCCTTGAGCGTAGCTCTTCCTTTAAAAGTTTTATCCCTATTCCCTGCTTCTATTGGAATAGTAGTATCGAGTCCAAGTGGATTCAATATTGGTTCTTCCATGAAGTCTTGATCTGGTTCCACATTGATGTCATCATCGTCATATGTTTCTGTGACCTCTGCAATTTCTGACAATCTCTTCTGTGCCCTTGCTTTGAATGATTCAGACGATGACATTTCTGGAGTGACAACCATTACATCCTCCTCATCATCATCAGCCCCTTCGTCATCATATTCGCCGACATTATCTTCATAAACCTCATCTGACATAACATCATTAGCGACATCATTGAAATGCGCACGAGAAGATTGTGCTGGGGATAATATTTGCTGTTGTTTATGTGGTAAAACATCATTGTCCTTTGATAGAACATTCGTTTTCGAAGGGATGCCTTCCGAACTTGGAGATATAAGACTTTGTTGAACATGAGTATTATGAGGAGGGTCCAACTTCCTTGTCCTATTAGAAGGAGCAGGTGTTCCTGTGGATGGTGAATTAGCGGCAGCGATAACTTGATTTTTTTGGACATTCCGAGGATTTATAGCTCCGGCAGCAGTAGGCTTAGACTTTTGCTTTGATAATTTTGCGCTTTTGCTTTTTGATTTTCTGGTAACCTCCGACTGGTGTTGTTGTTGATTTAAATCAGAGTTAACCTCATTTTGGTAATCATGTGGATAATTATAGTTGTCTCTTTGTACATCATTAACAATTGCAGACTCTCCGAACCTAACCTCCGGTTTAGAGTCGTAATTTTGGATTTCCCGTCTATTTTTGCCAAGACGCTGAGAGGCACTAGCAGGTTTTTGTCTTGTATTCCTCTGAATCTGGGAATAAGGTTGTGGTCTGTCAGGATACCTTTGGCTGCCATTGAGAGCAACAGCTGCTGCAAGAGCAGCTCCATTCTTGACAGGATCTTCGTAATAGTCCCTGTCATTGTAATTTTCAACTTCATCGCCATTTTCGTTGACCATCATATCACTGTAATCCTCTTCATATTGGTTTTGATAGTCATATTGATCGAGATGTCCATCTGGTTCGTGATAATTTGCCGCTCCATCATTGTGATTGTACTCATCGAGAGTTGCGTCATGGTCGAAATCTTCCAATTCAGCCAACTCTTCCAACTCAGCATCCTCGTTGATACGCTGATCGGAAGGATGAATGACAGTGGTACGGACTATTTTCATATTACCACGTTTTTCAATGGTTGTTGTGGTAATTGACTTTGTACGACCGGAGTAGTCTTTTTCTTTGGTAGTCTTGATGATTTTTGTGTGAGAGGCATTTCCGGCGGTAGACGGAGTCAGTGAGTTTGCTCTGGAGCCCACTCTAGAACCCGACATGGAGTTCAATCTTGAACCCGAGTTCTTTTGATAAACACGAGCGGAGGTTGTCAGAGAATTTGCCCGTGAGCTGACGGAAGGAGGCCTGTTTGGTCTCGAGGATGCTGTCATGGACATCGTTCTAGAGCCAGGCTGATGACTGTAAACCCCAGAACGCATCGACATAGTGCGAGGCTGTTCCGAAGGTCTGAAGGAACGACTGCTCAAGGACATTGCACGGTCGGGAGCATGGGGTTGTTGCTGACGGAGTGTGTAGGTCGCTTGCAAGCCATTGGCACTCATGTTTTCCATGTACCTCCTGTTTGTGGCACTGCTATACAATGTGTTAAGACCTTGATTGTAGGAGGCTCCATCATTCTGCGAAAAGATGGAAATAGGTGTAAAAACAGGAAGGAAAGAAGGTTCTGTTAGTAATTGGAAAAAGAAACGGAAAAAGATGACAAAATGATAAACAACCCCAAGGCCAAAGGGAGGTCCGAAGAGATGGGAAAAGTCCTGCTTGTTCCCAGAGAGCTAACATACCCTTCCAGTAGGTCCTTTAGAAAAAAAATCTTTGAAACCCATGGTGCTGAGTGGAGATAGTTGTTCTTTTGACGGTTCCGATTGCTATTGCGGCTATCGTTGCGGATGCTGCTAAAGGGACGACTGTTTCTTGTTTCGCTCGGAGAAAAGGGCACAATTGTGTTATTCTCGGACACAACTATCAAAGAAACCCACACTAACGACTCCGCAAAACCCGGTAAGAAAGTTATTCTCTCAAGCTGAATACCAGGCGCAAGCCTCCTGCAGATGACACAGGACCCTGGCAGCAGAAAACAACAAAGGGGCAGAAAAAAAGCATCTCCATCTTCACGGTGTACGGAGGGGGGGCGAGCCTTCATTTTCTTCGCTATTGTCTCATCTGTAGGAAAAAAGTTTATTGTTTACAATGGATTCATACAAGCCTATAGATTCTATACAGGAGCTCCGAGTCACATGTCGTCCAGGTCGAGCCCGCTGATGGCAAACGCCAACCCGCTTCTGCCCCGGCCGGTGCCGCTGGCGGAGTTGTACCCATTGGACCGGGTGCCGTTGGCTGGTACTGCAGTTGCAACCGCAGCTGGGTGATCGTTTGTATTTGCTGCCACCCCGTCGGCGGTTCCGTTCGTTCCGTTCCCAGAGCCATAGGTACTGATGGCGGCCAGGGTGCCGCCTGTGCGTGTCTTCACCAACTTTGCCAAGTCGACCTCGTTGGCGGCGCTGCCCTTGAGCTCCTTGAGCTGGCGGAGATTCACACGCCCACTACGTCCGCTCCGGGCACTCCGGATGCTCCATCCACTCCGCAGACTGCGTCCTCCGCCTGGCGCAGCGAAGCTGTAATTCATATCAGAATAGTCGCCTCCATTGGAGAGCATCTCGTCCTCGTTGAAGCTGCTGTCGAAATCAGCAGTGCTGTTGGTCATGTCGGCAGCGTCACTGTATTCTTCGTTCCGGGCACCGTAGAGGCTGCTGTTCAAAGTGCTGTGAGCCGATAACGGCATTGCTTGTGGAGTGTTATGTGAGTGGGCTATTGAACGCGGTAGACTCTTCATGTTGCCGTTCATGAAGGAATCCTGTTTGCCTAGCGGCAAAGAAAGCACACTGTTACTTGCTGACATCAAAAGGAGTGTACTGTGCTGCTTTGGCGGCTGACTTGTCACGGAAGGTGGCTGGCTGATGCTGACTTTCCTCAACCACACAGCAACTGATGGGACTTTTGCAAGGGTACCCTGCAACTCTTCTGCGGTCAAAGACCCAGTACTAGGCGCCGATGTCGGGTTGTAGCCAATATACTCGGGCCAGAGCTTGTCATGCTGCGAGTAAGCAATCTTGGAATCTGCAAGGGCAGCCAAGGGCTGACCATCCTCAATGTGGGCCGAAGAAAGTCCTAGGATTAACAAAGAGAGCGAGTATTTGAAGTCACTAGGATCGGTGAGCCAGACGGATGTGAACTTGAGGTAATTCATCAAGAAGTTGAGTTTGAATGCGCTGATCATAGTTGAGACAGTAATGGAAAGTTGAGCCTTTATCTCGTCTCTTGGGTCGTTCTTTAACAGCTTATCCATCGACTCAAAAAAGAGACAAAGGTTGTTATCAACATTGTTAGTAATACAGAGGTCAACGTTTGGTGTTGACAAGTTTTCGAC
This sequence comes from Pichia sp. NRRL Y-27259, assembly GCA_030563085.1. Lineage (NCBI taxonomy): Eukaryota > Fungi > Ascomycota > Pichiomycetes > Pichiales > Pichiaceae > Pichia > Pichia sp. NRRL Y-27259. Next base: position 98,943 of record JAKUBB010000006.1, read on the forward strand.
ATTGATTTGGTAAAACTCATTCAAGAGAGACAACCACATCACTTGTACCTGCTGACGGATGTTGGCAAATTTTTCTAATGGGATAACCAAGTATAAATAGTTGAAGATTGATAGTGGGAATTGCGATTTTTTCAACTTGACGGCGGTCTTTTCACTGACAAGTAAAATATCTCGGATGTTGTCGATCAACACCTGAGAGTAAGGCAAGAAATGATCTTCTGTCAGTTTGCCGTTATTGTACTCACTGTAGTAATCGGACAGGATACTTGTGACCATGTCGTTGATTTGGTTATTATAGTAGATTCTGCCGGCCAAGCTTCTGATCATATCCGAATATGAACCCTTCAAAATATGTGCTTCTTTGTTGAGAATCATTGTTTGCTCAAATTGGATTATCTTGTTCAATATATCCATCACTGGCAAACCAACAAACTGAACATCATCTGAGCCTAATAGGTTCGCCTGCATTTTGAGTAGATACTCCAAAAGCTGAATGTTATTTTTCTTGACATATTTGTCAATTTCATGGGAGAAAATGATCATGATTCTGTGCCTCAACTCAATGTGAGTTTTCTTGGTGCAAATTTTGACTACTTTGTTTGCCCACTCTAAATCTTTGTTGTTTTCTATAACGTAGGACAAAACAGTTTTGGTTGCACTGTCTAGTTGATTTTTGGAGCTTGTATCAAAGAAAGATTTCAAGGAATCGGATGCCAGTTTGTCAATGCTATCATCGTCATCAGAGACCTCTGGAGTTGAGCGAGCGGTTGATACCTTAATCAAGGAAAGATCCGTCTTGTTTAACGCTAAAGTTCCCAGAATCAAATATATAGATTTTCCAATCAAGTCGTAGTTCTCGAACTGACTAAACCAAGGATCCACATAATCGGCGACCACAGAACAGATATTTAACGACATTTTGAGCCAATCGTTCGAGTTGGATCCTGAGGCAAAGCTCAAAAACTTTGCAATTATGCTTAGGAACTTTTTCAATAAGTTAACGTTGGAGGAAAACACTTGCCTTTGAATCGGTTGCAGCGTATGACAATAGGTGACAAACACTCTTGTGGCAAGTTGACACGTTGACAGATCCCCAAGTTCTACTATGTCTTTCATAATGTTCACCACATATGGTGTCATGAAACCCAAGTCCTCTGAGCATTTGGTGATTAGCTCCTGGAGAATGTATAAAGTAACTTTCAAATGTCCCACTCTTTTGTGTGATATATCGGCCGACGTCTTCTTCAACAAAAACTCTCCGACCTTTTCTAACTTCGTACGACGGGAAGAAGCATAGAAAACAAGGTAGCTCAACTCGGCTTGGTTAGGCTTCGTCTCAGCAGTGCTCAACTTGGGAGACGGGTAGCATTGAAGAATTAACTTCTGGTGCTTGGGTCTAAAGACTGAATGCATTTCTCCTTCTAGTCTTTAAACACAAACCTGGGAAGCAAACTACTGTGAGGCAGAGAATGTGGTTGTGATCCGGCTACTGTCTTTCTTCTACTGAACGACAGGGAGATATTGTATTCCCCCTCCGAAACCCGTGTTTCTAATGTCCATCCTTCCTTACGGCCCGACTCAAATATCATCAGCGTGGCCCTTAGGTTGATACCCCCCCTCGAGGCGAGCATGATTCTTGTGGTGTGGTTCGCTTTGAGTTTCAAGAGTCGGTGCAGTTGAAGAGAAGATGGCTCGGAGAAGACATATTCCCGTTGGAGTAGTATCTTAATAGATTAAGAGACAGTGTTGATTAGAAGCCAAATACACATCAGTCATGGTGCCAGTTTACGTGAAAGGGGGGATGTGGACAAACGTAGAGGACGAGATCTTGAAGGCTGCGATTGCCAAGTATGGGTTAAACCAATGGTCTCGGGTCTCGTCACTTTTAACACGGAAAAATGCCAAACAGTGTAAATTGAGATGGCAGGAATGGCTAGATCCACGTATCCGGAAGTCCGACTGGAGCCCTGAAGAAGACAGAAAGTTGTTGAACCTCGCCAAACTAAGGCCGAACCAATGGAGTTCGATTTCGTTAATGCTCAATAGAACAGCAAATCAATGTATTGAACGATATCAGGAGTTGCTGTCCGACTACACGGGTCAAGATGACTCTGCAGCTGGCGACAATACTGGTGCAAATCGGCTATTGCTAACGGGGAATGTAGAGTCCTCAGGCGCCAGGAACACAGCAGGCAGTTCTCTAGGTGGTTTGAATTTGAATCCGGAGTCTAAGCCTGCAAGGGCTGATTTAGATGAAATGGACGAAGACGAGAAAGAGATGATCAGCGAAGCAAGAGCAAGATTGACAAATACACAAGGTAAAAAAGCCAAAAGGAAAGCAAGGGAGAAAATCTTGGAAGAAAGCAGACGTGTTGCCGAATTATTACGTAGGAGAGAGTTGAAACAGGTGGGTATCAATGCTGTTTTGAAAACTAAGAAAAAATTTAAGGAGCAAATGGATTACAATGCTGATATTGCATTTGAAAGAAGACCCGAAGAGGGAGTTTTTGATACCACAAACGAATTCAGCTCTAATATGAAAGAAAAATATTTATTTGAGAAAAACACGCAGGTGAAGGGTACTTTTAACCAAGAAGTTGAAGCTCAGAAGCGGAAGGAAAAAAGGAGAAAAAACCAGAACAAAAAGCTTGTTGACAGGAAACAAGACAACCTAGAGGACACACAGCAGAGAAATCCGAAAGGCAGAGCTATAGAAGACGAAGAAGACGATGATGATGGGAATTTTGCAGATGAATTTTTGAAAAGAAAAAAGATGAAGTTCAGTTTTTCGGGTACAGATGCACAGGAGGACCTTGACAATATTATTGGGGAGACAGTTCAAAGTCTTGTACAGAGTCGTACTGAGAAGTCTATTTTATTTTCAGGGAGACGTAATAATGACAAAGATTCCAACAACGAATCAAGTGTTGAAGATAGAGAGGCTTGCAAGCTGAAGGAGATCTCCGAAAAAAAGAAAAGGAAAGAGGAAAGAAAGAAAGTAATGGAGCTCCTTAATTTGCTTCCAGAAGCACAGGATGATTTTGAGCTGGATGTGGATGGGCTGTTACATCCCGAAAGGGACAAGAAAGGTAGTAACGACGGTTATGAATCTGTTCCTGGTGGTAAAGGAAGATTGCCCAAGGTAGTTATTGACAAGACCGAACGACGAAGAGTTGAAAAACAGCATTTCAGAGAGTTGAAAGAGCAACTCGAAGCTTTTGAGACTCCTCAGGCGGTGAAAAGGGGACTTCCGATCCCACAGGTTAGAGGCATATCTGATGATTTCAAAGACGAGCAAGACACTGAGATGGTGAAACTGATACTTGCCAAAACCAATACTGTGGCTTCCCATACTGGTCTCAGTGAACTGAAAGGGACCATTGATATTTGGTCCTCTGTTGAAGAAGAAATCGAGAGAGAAACAGAGAAAATGGTGAAGACGGGAAAATACGATCATCTCTTGAACGAAACACAGAAAAGTGTGCCTAACAAGCAAAATTTACTGCGTATGATCAAAAAGTATACAGAAAAGAGCAAGAATATCGAGGACCGGCTTGATAAACTTCACAAGAAGAAGAGATTAGAAGCAGAAATCGATACTACTTTGAAGGAAATTACAGAACTTAAGGGCGAGACTCAAGATGTAGAAGATGAGTTATGGGCCTACAAACAGTTCCAGGAAATGGAATCGAACTCAATAAAGCTACGGAAAGAGCGCATGCAGAAGGAACTCGACAATATCAATCAATTAATCGAAGGAAAAAGACGAGAGCTGATTTCTCGTTGATTCCGATTGGTAAATATGTATACTAAATGTAAATTATTACCTGCTTCTATTGCCATTATTACTTAGCTATTTTTGTCAAAGGTATAGAAGAAGAAAGCGATATATGTGTTAAAAACTCATTCGTCATCGTCATCAGCTAAGGCATCAAAAGCGTTGAATTTAGAAACTTGTGTGATTGCGATGGCATCCCTTGTGTCCGCAACACTACTCTTACCACTTGAGATCTTGGAAGCGTTAGTCTTGATCTTGATGGTGTGTTGCTTAGGCTTAGAAACTTCTTCGAAGTCGTCGTTACCACCTTCGACCTCGGAAATTGCGTCAGCAGCACCAGAACCAATGGCAGACGAGTCTTCTTCTTCGTGGGCTTTCTTTGGAACAAATGAAGTCCATCCGTCTTCATCGACAATTTCCTTAGGTTGCTTCTTTCTCTGTGGTCTGTGATGGTTGAACGACTTACGACGTGGATGTTGCTCTTCCAATTGCTTTAATGCCTCAGTGACATCGGCAACTAGGGTAAGAAATGGTGTGAGATCGACACCGTCTGGCAAACAAGCTCCAGCTTCATATGAACGGAGTTCTTCTTCAGTGTATCTTAAAACCATCTGTGTGCAATGCTAGCTAACCTGACCAAGATAGGAGCGTCAATCTTTCCCTTTCCCAAACTTTGCTCCGATTTCGTCATTCCCAGCTGGTTTATACTTTTTTCATGTTCATTTTCCACTTGCCATTCTCAACACCGAAGGATCGGAAGCTTGCCGGGTAATTTCACATATATTGAAAAAGGCTTACATCAGCATTTGCAACTTTTTTTTATTTTTCTAGTTTTTCTAGTTTTCTTTTTTCAGATTCCTTATATTTTTTTTCAGCTAGGTTTTCATATGTTGAGAGTTTTAAGTTTACACTGTAGAAAGACCTCTGCTATCAGATCGGCAACAGGAACACACATACAGCAACATGGCTAAGACGGTTCTGAAAGTCACGCAAAAAATACGGAAGAAGAAGACTCTTTTACATCCAAAAGGAAGAAAGGCTCAGTTACTTGCAAGAGCTTCACTCCGAGATGACAGAGTTAACCAGAAGAAACTCATTCATTCGATGAGGAAGAGTGAAGAGAACCTCATTGTTGATTTTTTCCAAGAATTTATAAACTCTCCGAGCGAGATTGAGAAAGAGAAGTACGAAGTCGACGACCTAAAGAGTCTTATCGAGACGTTTATCAATAGAGACAATGACGAGCTTCAAACATTGAAAAGCGAACGGAGAGCAGACAGACCACCTTCGAAAAGGCAGCAATTGCTGGAAAGCAGACTGAAAAAAGAGACCCATATGTATGAAACAGGCTGGAAAGTGCCAGATCTACGAACGGCTGCAAACGTGAGTCTACTCAGATTATGGAAAGGAGGCCATGGAGGACTCACTGCAATCAAGTTTGCTTTAGTGAAACAGGAAGGTACTCCAGAGGACGGAAAGGATGTGGAAATGTCGTAAGCGGTGGCAAAACATGATCTATCTTTTTTCTTCTTGCACTTCGCATGTATAAAACTGTATACTTAATGGAACGGAATTATTGTTACAGTCCCGTGGCTATTCCAATGATACTTAGCATGATACAAACTCCGACAGCACCGACAACCATCCCTCTCTTTACGATGTTATAGCGGTATTGAGAGTTGTCACGAACCATTACTATTTCCCTTTCTTCCGAACTTACGGGGACCCACCCTATTTTCAAATATTTGAGCAAATTGGTTTTGAAGTTTTTAGGGTGCTGTAGCCGAGATAGGATCGTGTACAAGTTCTCGATGTCCCCTTGCCAATATATGAAGTTGTCATTTGTTAATGTGCCACTTGAGCCATCAGCATAGATTTTCAGAATATCGATCTTTTCGACATCAGAATCGGGCAGACTTTTTTCCATCTCTTCTTGAGCCTCAATGGTTTTCTGTAATCCGTATTCATGAATGGGAATCAACGTCTTGGGCACACATACTGGAGTGAAAAAGTTATGATTTTCAATCGTACGTGGCTCTTCCGATAACAAATTTTTAGACCACTCATAGTTTATTTTTGCCCTGAATAACAGCTCATTTCGATCTTCACTAACTTGTTTTGCGTTTTGTAAGAAATCTTGTAATCCTTGCACTTCTGAGTCTGGGATTTCGACATGCGTGTTCGTATGCGATATCGTAGGATGCGCATCAAATGCGGTCATTTGTGGCAAAACATGGATAGCTTTTGTCTGGCGGACTTTGTTTAATTTCTTCAACAATGAGTTGAATCCCGTGTATCCATCGTTTGAACCTTGCCTCGGGCTAGTAGGATCATTTTTCTCTCCATCTATACTTCCCTTGGGTATGCCATCCATTTCAGGGTCTTCTAGTTCTTCTTCAAATCCCCAGCTCTCCTGATCTTCTTGCTTCAAAATCTCCACTCCACTTTCCCTAGCAACGTACTCGAGCAATGGCCAATTACGTTTCATCAACAGTGCCAATTTAATCCTGTCAGCCTGTGTAGTGCCGGGTTTCTTTACCATTCTCACATCTCCACCCTTTTTCTTGCCTGCTTTTGCATATGCAGCCATAATCATTTTCCTTTGTATTACACTCAATTGCTTGTCAATGACAGCTTTCTTTTTAGAATCTTTTGAATCTCCCCCAAAATCGATTCCAAAAGTAGCATAATTGTCAATCAATTTTATCACATCATCTTTGCTTCCAAAATGTGTATTTTCTGATTGTGACTCTTTTCTCAAAAACTGTCTTAGTTCTCCTATCTGACTGCTAAACTTGGACTCTAGAATATCGTAACCTGGAGGCCTTTGTTTCATTTGTTTCAGATTTCCAGATGGCGTCGATTTATTGCTCAAAACTTCTCCAAATGTTTTCTGAGACGTGCTTTTCAGATTTTGCAACACCAATCGAGTGCATTTCATCTTCGAGCTTTGATTCTACTTGTCTAAAAGATACTAACTCTAGGAGAATTGACTTTTGTACCCATGTAATGAATGTACTTTGTCAATGTGAACCTCCCTGCTCATAGTTTGATAGGCCTCTCTCGGACACAAAATCATGCTCGCTCGCAGATACGTAATAATTGAGTAATGTAAGAATCATGAAATTTTGACTTAGTAGCTTGTTTAGAAGCAATAAATACAGATGAATAAGATTATATAAACATAATTTGTTGGAGAAAAGTACATATACATACATACATATATGAATATACATATTGATGAAAGAATAATGTCAATTTTTAATTTCTTTATTTTTTGATGGTATGAACAAATGGAAGGGAAAAAAAGTAACATAAAAAATGAACTCCATGCAAAATGAATAGAACGTGCAGATAAAAAACAACCAAACATCGACAAAAGAAGTAATGAGGATAGGAGATAAAAAATGGAAGTATGTGACGTAGGTGATGAGGATATGGGAGTGTAGACCAAGACATGAATGAAACAAAACAAATAAAACAGTAGGAAAAACAAAAAGAAAAACAACTAGAAACAAGAAAAAGCACATGAAACAGAAAAATCAAGGACAATGTACAGTATTGTTCATAAAATGGATCAAAAGTGAACCATGTGACTTATCGATGTAAGGAGGATAAAGAGAATGTTTTCATAAGACAGGATTGCAATGGTTCAATGAGAAGGGAAAAAGGGAAAAAAGAATATCATTTCATTACTCATTCTTTATTCTTTTTACCGAACTTCAGGAAACCACGCTTCTTTTTCTTTTCCTCTTTCTTTTCTTGACTTGGAACATAAGCAGGAGTAGGAGCAGGTGTTGCTTCTGGAACAGGAACTAAATCGATGTTGCTACTCTTTGGAGGAGGGGCAGCAGCACCAGTAGCACCAGGTAGACTTGATGAACTGCCATTTGATAACCCATCACTTCCACTACCATTCGCAACCAAACCTGGAGGCGTGAAAGAATTGTCCAAACCAAATTGGGAGTTTGATTGGCTGATGCCACCGTTAGGTCTTTTCACATTTGTGGCACCTCTCAAGTTTGGATTAGAAGCCTGAGGAGCCATTGAGTGACGAGATGGCATTCCGCCGGTATGGTTATAACCTCCAGCCATTGAGTTTGTCAGGGCAGCAACACTTTTACGTGAGCTTTTACGTGATGTTGGCTTAAATGGTCTGTTTGGACCACCCATACCATTCATTGGACCCATACCACCCATACCGTTCATTGGGCCCATGCCATTCATTGGGCCCATTCCATTCATGCCATTCATTGGGGCCATGCCATTCATTCCGTTCATTGGACCCATCCCGTTCATGCTATTAAATGAAGAATCATAGTTCTGGTTCATATTCATGTGAGAAGCACGGCCCGACATAAATGATACATCATCTCTAGAAGTATAAGGGTTCATTTGAGGATGTCCGTTTTGAGGACCGTTATTGTAGTAGCCTCTTCCACCACGGTTTGGAGGAATTTGCATCTGTGGAGGTTGTTGTTGAGGAGAGTTGAAAATTTGTTGCTGAGGAGGTAGACCTTGTGGAGGAAGACCATGAGGAAGATTCTGTTGAGGCATATAATTTGGAGATGCATTGCCTGGTATACTATTGTTATTGTTATTTACAGGGAATGGAGCTTGTAAATTATTGGAGGATGGGAAGCCATTCGAAGTTTTCGTTCCGTTATTGTAATCGCGAGATTGAAATGGAATGTTTTTATCGGTTATGCCACCATAAGTGATTGCCATATCTGATAATTCTTCCATTTCAGGGTCGATTGGAGGATCGGTTGAAGAACGTTGTGGGTTTCTTGGATAAGAAGGACCACTTATAGTCCCGTTACTATTACCTCTTGGAATAGATTTGTTCAAGGCCATTTCTGAGTTCTTAATATCTCTTTCACGCAAAGAGTTTTGCAAAGCAATTTCATCTTGTTGTAATCTCAATTGGCGGATATTTTCCGAGTTTTTTCTAAGCCAAAATATTGAAGTGGAGGTATCCAGGGTGGAGAAATTATTGGAGTTGTATTGCGACATGACGGCATACAAGAACTCCAGATATGGGGTTTTAACTTGGTAGTCATCTGCAATTAAGATTGGTTGAAGTAACAATAGATCCAAGTAAAGTTGATTTTGATTGAAGAAATCGTAGTAAAGTTTTGGGGCTTCTGAGGCGTCCAAACTTAAATCCACTTGAGGGTATAATTGAGATAAACGTTCTAGGAGAGACACTTCGTTATCGTAACTGTTGAATAGTTTACAGCCCATTGTCTTGATGACGGTAATGATTTCGAAGATCAAGCCTGAGATCAAAGGTTTAGCCAAGATCTGGTTTTGCAATTCGCTCGGGAAAGGCTTTTCAAAGATGATTGACAAAGGTTCGACTGTTATTTTTGGCAAGGCAAACTTCCATTGGTAGGACAAGAACTCCAAGGGGGTATTCAATTTGTAGACATCGATGTTGGAGGATTCAAAGAGATCAGCAATCTTGTTGATTAAGCCTATCTCCTCGGAAGTGTAGCTGCTTTCTCTTCCACTTTTGCCAACATAGATCAATTCGGACTCCTTTTTGCTTTTGAAGACCAAGAAGTTGTCGTTGCCGACCTCTCTGATGTCAAAATCAGACATGATCGAGATGACCGGGATCTGGTCGTCCAGCTGGAGCGACATTTTCACAAAGGGCTCCAAGTTGACAAAGTTTGTGGACTCGACGATGATAGTTGGCACGTTGTGGTTGGCGAGCTGCACTTTCAACACGCTGCTCAAGGTGGAACACACGGTGGACAATTCCTGCAGTGACGTGGCCGAGAGGAAGATGAAGTCGAGGTTTTCCGACGTAGTGCCGTTGAGGGAGATGTAGTCGTCTACGGAGTTGTAGACGTTGTTCAAGGTGTATCTCTCATTGCCGAACTGGTTCGAGGACCACGAGTAGGTTGTTGGCTTGGCGTTCTGGATCGAGGACGGGGTCGACGAGTCTATGATGGTGGTTGAGGCCACGGTGGCCAGCTTGACCGACTTCGAGGCGTTCAGTCTCCAATTGTAGAAGGCTATGTTCGGGTGGCTGCCGATCGAGAGAATAGAATAGAGACCCATGGTGTGGTGCTTCGTGTGATCTCAGAGGTAGGGGAAAGGCAAATGGACTGATCCGGGAGGACGGCAGGAGGAGGGGGAAGGAGAAGAACAGAAGCAAAGGATGGGAAAGGGGTGTGGAGAAACGAAGGGGAAGGTAAAGGGGGTCGACGAGTGTGTGTGGAGACTGTAGTGCAGGACTCGAAGAGGGACTGTGTAGCAAGCAAGCAAGCAAGCGAACAGACAGACAGGAGCTAAACAAGTAAACAAACTCTAGACAGCTGGAGAGCAGAGTGAGTGCGTGAGTGAGTGCGTGAGTGAGTGCAGCGGTGTCGTGCAGTGGACAGCCAGGCAGGGGAAGAACAAAAGAAAAGTGCAGAAACTCAAAAAGGTAAACGCTGACCCGCCAAAGAGAGAGCCCAGCCGACGACACTGCCGGCCAGAGGACACCGACACAACACAACACGACAACAACAACAACCGAGACCGACATCGACATCGGGCTTCGGCGAAGATCAACAAACAGCTCGAAAACGAGGCGGGGCCAGCGAAAAAATGAGGAAAAACGCCGAAACAGGCTTCGACAGGAGCTAAAACCCGGGCCCTCCGCCCCGCTCCGAGGCAAAAAAGGCGCTTACGCCGATCGGCGCAAAAAGGGCGGGCTCACGCTTTTAGAGTATGAGCCAGGTGGCACGGAGGAGGAACAGTAACGTAAGAGAAAGGGCTGAGTCAGACAGAGGCGTCAGACAAGAGAAAGGGTAAACGGAGAGCCACAGAAATAGCAAAACAAATACAGACACACACACAGAGATGCCGCAATACACTAGGCACACGGGCTACAACCACACGCAGAAGTACTTCCTCCTCACGGACACGCTCGTGGCCCTCTTCTGGTTCTTCGTGCTGGCCCGGTTGGCAATCTTGTACCCCTTGACGGGCTCGAAGTTCCTTGCCGGCGGGCTCGCTGACTTCTACCTCTGCGTGCTTATTGCCACGGAGGCACTCGAGCTGTTCAACTACGTGACCGTCTTCAGACACATTCCGGGAACGCAGACGGTCTACAACGCGTTACCCAAGCCTCATCCGAACGTGCTGCTCACGGTCGCCGGCTCGAGACTCGTGCTGGCGTTCGTCTTCTTAAACTACCCGCGGGTAGCCCGCTCGGAGGCGTTTGCCCTTGTTGTTTTCGTGCAGTCCGTCAAGGAGTTCTTCCGCTGGTTTTACAACCTCCAAAAGGTGCGTCTCTACAGCAACGTTCCCCGCCTGTTCCGGTTCTGCCGCTCGCTCACATATCTCGTGTGCACGCCCGTCGAGGCCGTCGCCACCGTCTACCTTGTGTTCCAGTCGCTCGTCTTCTCCTCCTACCAAGACGAGCTCCAGCCCTACGACGCGCAGATCAAAGCTTTCCTAAAAATCCTACTCTTTGCTTACCTACCGCCCTTCTACCTGATCTACAAAAGGACCATCTCCAAGTACTTTTTTGCACAAACCTCTCACAGCTTCACAAAGCCGGCAGAAAAGGTCGAATGAACCCCTGCTCCTCTATACATACATAGATCTATATACCTCCAACTACTTGGATCACATTTCCGTCTTTTTCATTTTCATGTTCGCACGTGTTTTTCCTTTGTTTACCTGTTTACATGTCCATCCCCCTCCGGATCCACACGACCTGTCACATTGCGACGTATCATTGAATGCCCTTAACTCTCCAGCTTCAGGTATTTGGCGAATGATAGGAAAAATTTAAAGAAGAGAAGACGTTAAAAACCGCTTGACCCCCTCCCAACAATTTCAATTTGTAGAAAACCCATGTCCCAAGCTCATTCAAACAGACCACACAAATATGAACACACATAGGAGAAAGTCGCTGATACCAAAGCCATCATTGCCAAACATCAGGAAAGATTCTTCCAGACTCTCTCCGGCAAATTCCCCAAGAAAACAGGACTCTTGTCGTGCGAGCATCTCCCCCACTTCGCCTTCCAGCATTCCGTTGTCTAACTCACCCGCAGCTTCCTCGGCTTCAAGCATCACCTCACGCAAAAGATCAGTATCTTCATCGCTAGATGATTACCTCTCCACGCTACAAACCCACATAACCGCAGATGTAGAAGCCGAACGATTGTATTTGTCTGAGATTCTTCTGGAAATAGACTCTCGCCTATCCCACTACCACCAGCTATGCACGAAACTCAGAGACTTGCAGAAACGTGAAGCGAAACTGAATAACACTATATTTGAGTATGAAATAGGAATACCCGTCAAACAATCCTTGCTTGATCAAGAAATCCTAAAAGTCGAGGAAGAGCTGGCACTGGTGGAGGAGCATATGGATTTCGAGAAGACAGCTTACGCAAAGGTAATCGAACACAAGGAACAGAAACTAGATAATGTCTTGCAGGAATTGGTGAACGATGCCAAGAGAGACGACGTTGAAACTATCAAACTACGCTCCGAAAGGCTGAAGAAACTGAATGATGAAAAGGAAGAACTACTGAAGAAAATTGAAGTTGCCAAGGTCAATATGGACTCTGAATTGAAGCAATTAAGAGATACTTTCAATTCAGAGAAAGATTTGAAAGAAAACCATTTTAGGGAAAAGGAAAAGTTGATACGCCTCGAGTTGCAAACTTTGGAAGAGCAACATGACACACTTCAAAAGGAACATTCTACTCTCCTCTCCAAACTTGAAACTGATCAATCTACTATCAATTTTTTGGAAATTGAAGTCCAGACAAAGAAAAATACGATTGAAGAGCTACAATACCGTCTATCAGATATGAGATCATTGATATCTGAGCTACAGCTTGACCTTGATAATGCGTTAACTTTGTTCTCCAGATTTGAGAGTGGAGAATACAAAGAAACCAGGGCAAAATGGTTACTAGCAAAAACAAGATTGCAACAAGAGAAGCATAAACGCCTGAAAATAGAAATTCAAATCCGTGAAATATCGGGTATCCCTAATATAGTAATTCTTGATACTGATTCCAGCAAAACTTTGAAAAATTCCAGTCTAAATGAATTCTTCAAACCCCCGGATTACGATTGGAAGTCTGAACTGCTAACGGCGCTCGAATCCTCATTAGAAGGAGTGTCTTCGTGCGTTTACCTTTTCAATGAAGATAAAAATTCTATCACCGATCTTAGGTTGATCATTGTGCCCCACTTGGAAAAAATCATAAACGAGCAAGATAGGTTCAGCAATTATGATACAACTTTCACTGGGCTGGATACACTAGACACTATCAGGAACGTTCTTGAAGACCCAATCGAATTTCAAATCTCAGAAGTACCAATAGAAATCAACGCTCTCTATGTTAAAATGACAAATTTAGAAACTTCAAATATACGTAAAGCCATGATATTTGTAATATCTGCTTGCTCTCCATCGGAGTTGAAGTCAGACAGTATTCAACAAATGGGGAAAACACTTCAATGCATTACTATTGCAGAAAACATTTCAGCTTCGTGGGGCGAGCCAATGCAAATCTTTGCTTCTTTGAAGCGACTCCGTCTGCGCAAATCGTACTCTTTTCTAAACAAATAAAATACATAATAAACGAATGATTGCACTATTCTAGTTGTGCTCTGTAAACACTGTCTGCAACTTTCACACCCCAATCCCAGTCAGGATCTTTCTCATAAACAATTGTCCCATTGGGCTTGAACCATCTGAATTTCTTGAAATCGCTAGTGTCCCAATCACTAATGTCCCCTTTGAAGTTCAAAAAGTCGAGGAATGGCTTCACAAACTCAGTCATCCGACTTTGCTCATCAACGCTGTAACCGTTCCTCAAAATGTAGAACCAGATCGACTGGTCGTATGCATGGGTAACCTTAACTTCTGGAGGCATGAATTTGTCTAGCCATTTACCACGGTAACCAACACGATAACGGAAATATCTTTCAGAAGGAAACCCACCTTTCATTAAGTTGTTGATGAAGCCTCTGGTCGAAGCATACACTTGGCCATCTCCTGTAATTTTACCAAACATTTCAATAAGTTGTTGTCCAAGCTCCGGACTAGCAGGATCAATCTTATCTTCAACTTGATAGACATCCATTAAGGTTGGAACAACTTTTCTTGGATAATAGTTTTCAATTTCAATAGGTAATGTGTCAAGCGAAGTGGGAGGGTTGAATAACGAGTAAAGGTAAAACTCATTATCTGTCTCACCATGAACAATTCTAAGATTCTTCTCGACCAACAATTTAGAGAACTTTCCTGATTGAATATCCTTCAAAATGGTTGGGGAGATAAAATGACTATCCGATACTGCTCTAAAAGTATGTAGTTCTAGTTTTGGCACAAACTCTTCTAAAAATTCAAAATCGAAAGATCTTAATTTGTCTAGCTTTTCTGGTCCACTCAAACCTTTCATTCCCAATTTATCAACAACTTCGTTGAATTGGTCCTCACATTCATCAATAGTCTTTGGTTGGGAGAAAACCATATTTGAGTAAAATACGACCTGCTTAATGATTTGAGTATCCTCTGGATGATACAACTCATAAGCCAATTGAAAAAAAGTTGAATATGAGCCGGCAGATAGTCCTGAAACAGTGATTTTCTCTGGATCGCCACCGAAGTATTTGATATACTTATAAACCCACTTGATACCTTCACGCTGATCCCAAAAACCCATATTTGAGTTTTTAGGGTTTTCTTCTAGCAACTCTTTACACGTTAAAAACCCAAATATGTTCAATCTGTAGCCAAGGGTGACTAAAATGTATTTGTCTTGGAAATTTTCATCGTCCATCAATTCAACAACGTTGAACATATCTTTGTTAGGAGTACCGTACTGCAGCCATCCACCATGAATATAAATCAAAACGGGCCAGCCATTTTTTGGTTTATATTTATCGGAAGCAGGAACCCAGACATTGGCATACTGAATGTGTTCGTCGGACTCACTCTTAGGATACACGATCTGCTTGCTCTCATATACAGGCTGCGGGCATTTGAAGCCAAATTCTTTGTATTCTCCGGTATAGTCATAGTCGTCAGGAATTGGCTCTGGTAAGGTGAAACGCTTCTTTAATGGCAATGCATAAGGAATTCTGGCAAATCTGTTGGCAGTGAGCTTTCCATTCGCTGGATTTTTGAGTGTGAAACCGGTCAACGTTCCCTGGTTTGGAATTATAACCTCGACTTTCGGACTGTCCGTTCCTACAAATATCTCGTTATCCATTTTCGAATTTGTTGTGAAGCAACAAACTTTTTGCCAAGTAAAACTGTTCACAGGTGACGAGAGTAAAAAGTACAACTGAAGGAGACCCACCCCCCGTTTATATAGTTGTTTTCCTGCAACTACCCTTACCGTGTCACACCTTGCGGATTTTTATAGATCTGTGACTTTTCGGCCGATACCTTCCACCCTCCCACTCTGATTGCGCAAAACGGGTAATTTTAGACAATGTCTCATGCATTCTTAATTTGGTCAAAGTAATGGAGAGCAGTCGTTATATACAAGGCACAAATATACACCTATAGTAGCAACCGTCGTTCAATTATACAGTGATTGTAAATTGGTTATAGGAATTTTCCCAAGGTACGGTTTTAGGGTGTCGATCGTCGAAGTAAAAACCGCATCATGGATATGAGTCCTCATATATAATAGATTACTTGCTACCTACAATCCTATATTCTGTTTAGAAGTCTATAAAAATACTATCAATAATGAAGAAAACCTACTTTTACCCCCCAAAAAACTTTATCTATTCACGATAGATCTTACAACCGCATAGTTTTGCAATAAACATTACGACCGCATGTATTACGTAAGCGTTCACGGATTTTTGTGATAATGAAACCCTTGTATGATAACACTACGAGGACAAGCTGCCTTGCTTTCTGAGGTGTTTTGATAACTGTATATCTTAAAATATCAAAGGCTCTTTGGGCAATAATAGATGCCGAATGATACAGATGGCGTAAGAAAACGGCACGCCAAAAGATCAGTTCTCAACTATGTAACTGATACGGTAACGCTTTCGAAATCAGAGTATGACAGACTTACAGCTTTTGAAGATTCGGCTAAACGCCACGACTCTCTCAAAAAAGTATTACTGTGGCTCCTTGTGGGTGTTTGTTTTATTGTTTTTCTGTTGTCTCTATTCACCGTTATGCAAGATTCTACAGGCAAAGATATCAAACAAAACGTTGATCCCATCAAGCACTATGAAAATGAATTGTCGCACTTGAAACAAGAAGCATTGGCTTCTCAGGATAAGCTCAATGAATCTCCCGGAGCATTCATAAAAAATCATCGACCAGGAAGATTGTACCATCGCGGCGGCAACTACGGACGAAAGGGGTGAGATTCAAATCTATACTTGTTTATAATATTATTAGTTTTGTGTATGTATATAAATCTAAGTTACATATCGAGCTAAGCTTGCTTGGCAAATATGCTAGAGTAACCGTGGGCAATTAACCAGTTACCTATATTGTCACCGAAAAATTGCATAACAGTTGTTGGATTATACTCTGAGAGTTTCTTGGCAAACAGACAAAGGTCGAAAGCAGTGGTTTCAGGAACGATACTATCATGCTTATAATCTGGGTTTTCAGATATAAACTTCCTGAAATATGTTGCTGTAGTAGGAATAGCTCCGCTGGCTCTGCCGCTGATCAATTCTAAATATATGTCTAACTTTTCTAGATCGTCAGGGTTCGCATTATCCCCAAACTCGACTGAAACAAAGTCTCTTACAATAGGAATTAAACCTTTAAACTTTCTTTCCTCTGAACCATTGAAAATCTCATCCAAGGTGAGTTCTTGAACATGCGCATCTCCCGAATCTTCGATATTGGTTCTGATATGGAACTTTTCTCGGTTGATTGCGTCTCTGTGGTGAGCTCTTTTCATGTTGTCTTCAACCAACGATATATTCAGGTAGTTATTGAAGCGGTAGTGAATAAATGCCCTACTCAATAAAACAGAGAAGACCGAGTATGCTGCATTTTCAAAATCCGTAAGGGAAATTTCCATTGGTCTCAATTCTATTCTCCAACCAGGCTTGTTTGAGTTTGGTACTGAGTCTTGAGATGGAACCTTAAATCTCAATGTCTGCCAATTCGTCGATTGTATGTTCTCGAAATGATCCATTTCAGTTCCGTTATCTTGTTCTATTCTTTCTGAAAATAAGACAAGTGGATCACGAATAAACAAATGACCGAAATGACGAGACAGCTCTTCATCCAGACCCGATTCCAACAATTGATCATAGATTTTCTTGTTGATTGGAGCATTAAGATCGTTGTATGAAGATTTGTAAAATTCGGTACCGCCTAAATACTGGTCAATAGAATCGTATCTGGATTTTGGAATTCTCAGCATTGATTTTTGAACCTCAACATCTGTTTGTCCTCCGTACAACGGGTGGTTCTCCAATGGAGCCTCATTTCTCTCAAATGGGGTCCTGTCATCTACAGCTGCCGAGATGACATTCCATCTAACATCTTGGTCCGCCAAGTGACCTCTAAAGACTGGTGCTGCGGCAGTAATAGCCAACATTAGGGGAGCAATGTTTACTAGAGAATCAAACAAATATCTGGCCTCACCCAGGTCTTTCGCTTGCATTGTGACTTGCAAACAAGAAGAACCCATTCCAAACCCCATAGAATCCATGTAGATATGGCCTGGCTTTGCAGCTGGATTGACAGCCGGTAAGTGTGGTTCATTATCCGAATAAGGGAAAAGCTCACGTTTTGGAATGGAAGGGTCAACAGCATCCAAAGAACGAGTGTTTTTGTCTTTGTACAGAGGGATGTTGATGGCAACTTTCTGTCCACGACGACGACGGATGTTGGCCGTCAACGTTGGGAACCTCACATGCTTGTTTATTATTTCATCTGGTAAGAAAAGTGATTTAGATGCACAGCCCTTGGCTAGTGTCGATGGAGAGCAGAAATCGTCCACTCCCATCAACGGGAACGCTGTCAAGGTCAGTGGGTAGACATTTTCGGATTGAATTTCCTTTATGGCCAAGAAACGTCTTCTATGCATGTTATTTTCGACCTTGAAATAATCGCCCAACGAGGTACCGTCGTAGGGCTTCAGCGGAGTTGCTTCAAGCATGAACCGGCCGTATTCTGGGTGGAACAGGACGTCGTTGTCCACCGCAGCCTGATAGTTTTTCCCGTCTTCGGACAAGTTTGCCAACACGTAGTCGTGGTCAATCGAGAGTTTCAATGATCTAGAAGCCTCATCCAACGAGACCATCATATACTCGATCTCGTCTCCCCAGTAGAACTTGTCGTTCTCACGACCTTGGGAGATCTTGTACGAGTTCAATAGTTGGATCACACCATTTGCTCTGACGTGATCTGCGTATTTCTTGGAGTCATTCCAGTGGAGAGGCGTACCCAAGGAAAGTAAACCCATGTCTTCCACGTGTGATAGTTGGTGACAGGAAAGGAGAGAAAAAAGGAAGGTAGATGAGAGGAGAGGAGAGGAGAGAAAGGGAAAATCCGCTGCTTAGTGATTAAGGATCAGTAGCCAGTAACCAGTAGCCGCCAATTGATAAGAAACGTTCAATGCAGGGTCTGCAAACCGCCAACCGCAATGAAAGTGTGGATAGTGGATAGACAAATATCTGTGGAAAAGCAGTAGAAGCACAAACGGAGATTGTGGATATAATGTACCAAACGGATAAATGTCGGTGGAATTAAGGACGGGTGGGGATCGGGGCCAAGACCAACACTGTGGTGCAGCTCGTAATTCCGTGAGACCGGTTCTAAGACGCCGAAGCTGAAAGGGGATCGGGGGTGCAGGGGGTGCAGCTGAGTGTGAAACAAACAGAAGTAAGGTTCTTGCCAGATCTGAATGGTCCGCCGGCTGGATGAGAGGTGATAAGACGAAGCAGAGCTGCTCGTCCTGGTCCGGCCTCCTGATTTCTCTGCCGTCCAACAGCGTCCTCTGTCCCTCGGGTCTACATACCTTAAAAGAAGAAATCACAGACAAGAGCAGGCACCTGCCCTATTGTCTGTTTCTTTTCTGGGCGGTTTTCACCCTTTTTGGCCATCATTTGTCTCTCTGCTTTGCAAATAGGCCACCTGCATCAGTCTATACTTCTCTGGAGGGGCCTTGGGTGGAGTTTGGGTCTCCAAGATGTCCCAGAGCCCCCCCCCGAGCCCGTCCGTCCCTGCTCTTCTGCTGACAAATGTCTCGACATTGCGCAACGGCACGTGACTCGCTTTACTCCAACTCTTTTTTCTCATTTTTTTACATTTTTCCACATTTTTTTTTCTGCAACATGTTTTTGCAAATTGAAGCAGAAGACAGGGAGAAGTACAAGGCGGACGGACCTTCCTGTAGATTACTGTTTTCGAATATACATAATCCGCACACACTGCTATGACTACTGCTGCTACTGGCGCACTTGACCTGGTTATCCCCGGCGACAACATCTCGCTAGGCGCTGCTGCCGATGCAACAGACCTTGCCCTAGGCCCTAATGTCTCACTTCTTGACGACTCCACTGTCCAGCCAACAACGGCAGGCTTGTTTGTCACCTCGTCCAGCTCTACTGCATCAAAAAAGGGACCCTCCAATCTCTGCTACGTCGACTCGGCTCGTGGCAGATACATTCCGCAGGTGGGGGACCTCGTGTTGGGTACCGTTGTGGGCCAATTCGGTGAGTACTACCGTGTGACGCTTAACGAGTTTTCGCCGGACGTCATCTTGAACATATACGCCTTCCCGAACGCATCCAAGAAGAACAGACCTCGTCTACAGGTACGAGAGCTGATCTACACGAGGGTAGCGGCGACAGAGAAATCTGTTGACGCAGAGTTGAGCTGCATAGACCCAACCACGGGGAAGGACGGCGGCTTCGGTGTGCTCAATGGCGGCTACTGTTTCAACGTTTCCGGCGCATATGCACGCTTTCTCCTCTTCTCCCCGGATGCCCCGGTGCTGAAGAAGATGGTTGAGAAGCTGCAATTCGAGATCGCCATAGGCGTCAACGGTAAAGTCTGGATTAACTCAGACAGCCCCAGGTCAACCATGCTTTGCGTCCACATCATATCAGAGAGCCAAAAGTGGAAACAAAGCGAGATTTCCGCCAACATCGACAAGCTGGTGAACAAGTTCAAATCGCTGTGAATTTCGCTCTTTTTGTTTTGCCATGACTATACATTCACGATAACCTACATTATCTTTGTAACTTTTCTATAGACTACGAACACATAAATAATACCAATCCGGTTTTACTTTTATTTTCCAACGTTCTGATTGTGCAGGCCACCGAGCGTGAACTTCGATGGTTTTTTGTTCAACAGACGGAAACTGTAATAATGGTCCGAATCTGACGTTTCGTTGACAATCCGACTCACATCTTCTTCGCTCAAGTTCCCCATACGGTACTTCTTTGTTTCTTCCACATAATGGTCACGAAGCTTCACGTTTTCACCGAATTTTGGAATATCGACGCCCTGTTCTCGGGTGTCAACAAAGTCTTGTTGCATCATCCTCGTTTGTTTCACATAAGTGTCCAAATCCTTCAAATCAATCAGCGGATCTGCTAAAGAGCTGTACTCCTTCATCAACATATCAATTTTGTTTTGCTTTTGGTTTTTCCTATCCTGGGTTTCAAGACTAAACTGATTGTCAGAATCAAATTCTTCCTCCAAAGTTGAACTTTGCTTTATGTCATCCACATATTCATTCATATCAAGCACGGGAATCTCAGAACTCATACTTACAGAATGGTTGTAAAACTGAAGTGTGTCTTCGTCAACATCAGGAGTAACCAGCACATATTTCTTGGTTATACCTTGTAGCAGGTCAGCCATATCGACCTTTGACTCTAAAAATTTCGTAGAGTCAGTATCGGTGTCATCGCTTAAGGTACTCAAACTTTCTTGATTGGTGTAATCCACGACATGATGTATGATGTTAACCCACTCGTCTTTGCTTTCTACTTGCATGGCATCCTGATTTTCATCGAGGTTGCTGATATACTCTTCATCGTCAGAGTTTATCCTTATTACAGGAAGCGCCGATCCCTCATTCTCGGTTATTTTTTCTAGAACATCACTTGTTTCATCAAAATAATTGTTGAATATATCAGAGGCAGTTTCCACTTTTTGCAATTGCAACAAGCTGAAAATCAATCCCTTGTACTGCTGTTTGGGCGTATTACTTTCTTTTTCGTTTTCAACGATAGGATGCATCAAATCGACAAAATCATGATAAACAGAGTTTTCTTCAGTACTCTCATCTTCTGTTATTACGTCTTCATCGCCACGAGCTGAGTATATAAACTTGAGTTCACGGTGTGGTTTCCTGGACTTGAAAGGAGAAAAATAGTTTTCCTCTTCATTTTCTGGATCAAATGGCCTTTGCGTAGAGTTACCACGTAGCCTTTCACCAAAACTATTAAACCTCACTCTTGTGGAATCAGAAGTGCTTCCTTCTTTCTTGTTGAAGAGCTGCATAATATTAAACTGGTTTGTCTTATCTTCGGTATTCTTATTTTGCCCTGACTTTTTCTTTAAACTTTTCTGTTCCAAGTTTGCAGAAAACTGTCTAGTTGAATTCATCTTAAACTCAAAAAGTTCATTCAGAGACACAAAATTTCGAGATCCATACTTGATATTCCAGTAATTTTCAAAGCACCCTAAGTAAGGATCAATTTTAACAACAAGCAAACCTTTTTCTTGTAATTCCATCAAATACTTATTCTGTATAGTCGATTCCCATAAAGACTTGAGATTTTCTTTTCGGTTGACAAGGTAAAAGTCATTATACCAGTGAGTGTACGAGTTGCTACCATTCAATTCGGAAACATTTTTTCGATTATGCAAGTAATAATCAGTATTCAACTCCCACAACATTGGCTTATCCGAGGCAAAAACATAATTCCCTAAAAACAAGTTAATAGCCTCTTGTCGCTGGGCATCAACAAATGAATTACTATAAAATCTCTTGACCGATTCGATAATATCTCTAGAGTGTGACGACCATTGATTGATTTTTCTATACGTTTGCAAAGTATTAACTAGGTGGGAGCCACCGTATTGCAAAGCAATTGTATCACCATGATCATGAAACATTTCAGTCAAAATGTTAGTGACGTCACTATCATACTCCAAATATTTTTCTTCAATTATTCCCAAAGCATGAAGTTGGTGTCCAAGTGCTCTTTTACCGATAACAAATTGTGCTGTATTAGTTCGATCCAAACAATCAACACAATTAGTTCTACAAACACCTTCCTGAAGCTGAGTATCTGCAATTGTCTTGCCGTTGTGAAAAAATCCTGTCTTTGTCAAAGTTTCTTCAGAATACTTTTCCAACCATTTAATAACATCTTGAGTCCTCGATTTAGCTGCCCTCGACATGTCCCATGAAACATAATCAAGTCTCTTATCTTCGGGTAGAAACTGATTGAGGTATTCCACACAGCTGTTAAACGCATCCAGCAATTTGGTTTCACGCGGTGTTTTCTCTCTTTGCTTGATCAAGTTCAAAACTTGGATGGGAGTTCCATACCTTTCAAACAAATTGTTAAAATGCAAGGCAGCCTTGGTGTAAAAGGGATCAATGACATTCATTTCTATCGGTGGTTTTGTCATTCGGATATTTGGGGCAGTTTCTTGAGACCATGATAACGGTATAGATCCTCTATGTTGCACGAATGAGGTATATCGTGAATTATTGTAGAATCCAGCAGCCGGATCATGAAAGGAAGATGTAAGCATGTCACAAACGATCTGCTCAGTCTCAACTTCATTGGCAACATCCCCATCATCATTCACACCACGTTTAAAGAATCTTGCTCCTGCAAACCTATGTGATCTTCTGGCAATCAGGGTTATATAAACCTGAATCTGGAAAACTGACATTTTCACCTGATCTATAAATCCATGAATTATCGGCTGAAACCAATCGTATACTTTATCAAAGCACTGAAATACAGGTTCCAATAATGCACAATTCCACATAAACCTTTCATTAAACTCAAATACCATTGATAATTCTGTTTTGCCATTCATTCTTAAGGATTGCCTTTTATTTCTGATCATATTAGTCTGTAAGGAGTTCGTCAAGTCATAGCTGTAACTGAAATAAAACGTCTTGTTGAGATCAATATTTAGAAAAGTCTGAACTAATCTTGCTTCAGTAGATTTTTTCTCTGGAGCTTTCAAGTTGTTCGTTACCGGAATCAATTCGGTCTCATCAATATGGTAAATCTCATGCGAACCTAGAACCGCCACTTCTTTGCGCTTAGTAACAACCAAAAGATAATAATGCTTGGTGAATTTTATAAAGCCCAATAGGCCCACAGCAGTTAACTTCTTTGTTAATCCCCCTTCACTTGAGTCTTCTATACCGTTAAGCACTTCCATGATTTCATTTCTCGTGAAGTAAACATTATCTTCCATAATGGTTAGCGTATTTGGGTTTGTTAAATCTATTTCCAGTATTCGGAAGACTGATTCCCTTGAGTTACTACCAACAATGTACATTCTTTGGTTGGTCACATAAATTGTGTATTTGGTTAATATAAACTTCCTTGGCCTCGGTACAATCTGATTCGATTCTCCAACTTCATTATGTAGTTCGTGGGGTATTCCATCAGAGACCGTGAACTCATCGTCAGCTAGGGGTGAATTGGTTCTGGATGAACCCGACATCTCCATCTTGGCTGGCTGTTTGTCAACTTACAGGCTTGTAAAGTGTGTTTGGAAATCCCGGCACAAACCATTTCATTTATTTCGGCTGACGTAGAGATCTGCAATCACAATCGAGAGTCCTAGATAGGATCGCTGCGAGAAACGATAATATCGGTCTTTTGTCTGGCGGCTACACCTACTGAAGTTGCCACATATTTGACTACAAGTATGTTTGCTGGTGATTATTAGATCATATACAAATGTGTGGTTCCATCAATGACCTTTATTGGCCCTGTTGGGGAATATGCAAGGGCATCAGCATGCATTTATTGCCGTTTACTTGGTTTAGACTGAGAAGTAAGCCGTGACTCGTGCAGCGGCATGATAGAGAGTAATTCCGAATTTTGCAAACGCCAGGTAAAGGATACAAATAAATGAGTGATACTGTGAAATTGACATCGCATGTTCTAGGATGGGTTACTGCTAGAGCTGTAGCTTTGCCCGTTGTACCTCATCTTGTAACACCGTGTTTCTACATTGTTGAGCGAAAAAGGTAAGAAAAATTTTGGTTCTTGAGTTTTATATTTGTTCACCACCCGTCCGAGGAGAAAGAAGCTTTGTGCCTGCATCAACCGGAGACCATTAGACGTAGAACAGGATGGACATATACTCTTCAGTTGTGCAGAAACAGTTGGGAAAGAAAAGTAAACCTAATAAAGAGAAGAAGGATGGAAAGCAAGGTAAGATTAAGAATAAGAAAGTTGTTCACGACTTGTTTGTCCAAGGAACAAATGATTCCTCTATAGTTTCAAAGAGATCAGTGGAAATATTATACCATGAGGTAGAGGCATCAAACTCTAAGCCCTTTTTTCACCATTTTGTGAAAAAATCACCACGGAGAACGCCGGTCATAAATCGAGGATACTGGATAAGAATGAAATCTATCAGAATGGCTCTTGAAAAAATCATCGAACAACAGCCACCAGAGCAACGCATTAACATAATCAATCTAGGGTGTGGCTATGATCCACTCCCATTCCAGTTACTTGATGACGAGAAATTTCAAGACCGAAATTTATATTGCATAGATGTAGATTTTCCTGAACTGATTGATTACAAGTCTCAAATGGTACGTATGGCTCCTGAACTCACATCGCTGATAGGGCCACAACTTTGTGAAGCTGAAAGCAAAACCGCACCTGATATCGTAATTAGGACTGCAAATTATGCAACCATGGGTTGTGATTTGACCAACCGAGAGTTGTATTGTGAACAACTGGATTCCTTCAACGCCAACAGTCCATCAACAACCAACATTTTCATCGCAGAAGTTTCACTGGCCTATATGACTCCAGATACTGCTAATGTCATAATTGAAACCTCTTCCACTTTTTCGAACTCCCATTTTATCATTCTTGAACAATTGCTTCCTGCCGGTGAATACCATCCATTTGGTAAACGAATGATAAATCATTTTAAAAAAATGGAAGCTCCTTTACAATGCGTTCATACCTATCCAACTATAGCTGATCAAATTAATAGATTTTGTAAACTGGGTTACGATTATGTCAATGCCAAGGACTTATTGGGATGTTGGGATCTGGTTCCTAATGACATCAAGCTGAAAGTGAAAGATGTGGAAGCATTTGATGAGTGGGAGGAGTTTATATTCTTTGGTCATCACTACATCAATTTACATGCCACCAATCAGCCAAACGTCACTGTTTATCGTGAGAAACATTGTGCACTGTACCCACCGATGAATAATGCTGCCACCGAATACGCTATGCATTATCAGGATGAACTTTCGATTGATTCTCAACGTAAATTCCATTCTTGTTTGAACTTTCCGGATGCATCGTTTCTTACCTGTGGTATAAAACAATCCAGATTATCCGACACTATTCAACTGAAACTATCATCTGATGAGGATGCTCTTATACAAACACCAACAGATTTTAAAGGTAGGGTTGGTGCAGCTAGGGTTGATACCAAGTCCGGGTCTCACCTCATTGGAGGCCGTCGAATTCCAGGTATTGGGATGGATGAGGTTTGGAAACTGCATTACACTGGAGCCAATAATTACACATGGGAACTCAAAAGCTCTCTTAATAAGGGAAGAGTGAAACACACTGCTGCTTGTGTCAACGAGGAGGACATTTTAATTTTCGGAGGTTCTAGTGGTGAAACGTTTGAGTATTATTCCAAAGAAAGTAATAATTGGTTTAGACTTGATTATTCCTCTGATTCTATCTCTCTTAGGGGTTTAGAAAGTTCTAAACTTATTGCATTAGATACCACAAATGAGATATACCTTTTAGGTGGAATGAGATATGATCCAGCTGGTAGTTTCAATTTTAGTTCCACAGTTTATCGAGTTGAGTTAAATTTAAGATCTAAGAAGGTCACTTTAACTGAAATTCTCAAACATGAAAGTCTTGCAAGATATGGATTTAATGTTGTCAGTAATGGACTTAAAATCCTAGTGGTAGGTGGAGTGGGTAAAACGTTATACGGTCAGGGTGACACCATTGTGGAAGTTGATATTGACGCCAAAACGGTATCTGGCGTTAGAATGAAAGATAAGTTATGGAGAGAAAGCCCAGTTTTTGTTGGATCTGACGTTATCTCAAGGAAAAGTTTGAACCAGAACTGGATTGTTGGTGGTGGCGTGGTCTGCTACGGGTTTGGTTCTGTTTGGGGAGGAGTTGTCAATATCAATTTTGGTGACAAACCTAGTGAACAGTTGGAAATTTAACAGTGACAGGTTCTGCTATTTATTGTATTAAAAGTATTAATGAGTTGAATCCTTTCACGGATATGATATATATAAGAAATTATACAAAGGTTTAATGATAGAGAACTAAATGCCAAGTAACGAATAATAAGAAGAATCAAGAACCACACAACCGTGTTTTGTTGTGCAGATTCGAGAAATTCTTTGTTTTACCCACCCAATGAAAGAAGAAAAATGTAAACAGTTAAAATAGAAAATGGAAAATGTAGTAAATCAAGGATGATAGAATGTTTGTTAGTAATGGAAGAAATAAAGAGACATTAATTAGTGGAGAAAGCGATCGTATTCATTCTATGAACATCGATACAGATAATGAGTTAATGGTCTAATTAGTTGTCATTTCCGTCAAAGTCCAGAACACAACCCTTGGATGCGTCAGAGACTAGCTTGTTGTACTTGTAAAGAGTACCTCTCTTGTATTTCAACTCCGGCTTCTTCCATTCTTTCTTTCTAGCTTCTAATTCTTCAGGAGAAACGGAAACGTCGATGATGTTGTTATCAGCGTCAATGACGATTTCATCGCCGTCTTGGACTAAAGCAATTGGACCACCTTCGAAAGCTTCAGGGACAATATGACCGATCAAGAAACCGTGGGAACCACCGGAGAATCTACCATCTGTCAAGAGAGCGCAATCCTTACCGAGACCGTAACCCATCAAGGCGGAGGAAGGCTTCAACATTTCAGGCATACCTGGACCACCCTTTGGACCCTGGTATCTGATGACAACGACTGTCTTTTCGCCCTTCTTGATGTCACCGTTTTCGAGTGCCTTGATAAAGTCTGCTTCTTCGTCGTAACATTTGGCCTTACCGGTGAATCTGGTACCTTCTTTACCGGTGATTTTGGCAACAGAACCTTCTGGAGCGAGGGAACCCTTCAAGATTTGCAAGTGACCTGTTTTCTTGATTGGATTGGAGAGGGGTCTCATTATGTCCTGGCCCTCTTGGAAGCCAGGCAGTTCATCGAGATTATCCCTCATTGTCTTACCGGTGACGGTCATGGTGCTGCCGTCGAGGAAGCCTTCCTTCAACAAGAACTTCATAACGGCAGGAGTACCACCGACCTTTGGCAAGTCTGCCATGACGTACTTACCAGAAGGCTTGAAGTCACCCAACAAAGGAGTATCGTCGGAGATCTTCTGGAAGTCATCGATGGTCAACTTAATGTTGGCAGTGTGGGCAATGGCGATCAAGTGGAGGACCGCGTTGGTAGAGCCACCAACAGCGATGATATATCTGATTGCGTTTTCGAACGCACTTCTGGTGAGGATGTCTCTTGGTCTTATGTCCTTTTCGATCAAGTTCTTGATGGCAAAACCGACAGTGGCACACTCGTTTTTCTTGGCCTCGGAGGTTGCTGGAGCGGAAGAGGAGTATGGCAGAGACATACCCAAAACCTCGGATGCAGAGGCCATGGTGTTAGCGGTGTACATACCACCGCAAGCGCCTGGACCAGGACATGCGTGCTTGATGATGTCTTCTCTCTGTGTCTCGTCGATCTCGTGGGACAAGTACTGGCCGTAGGACTGGAAGGCAGACACCACGTCCAACTTGTCGGGCACCCCGCCGCAGGTGCCCGATCCTGGCAAGATGGTACCACCGTAGACCATGATGGACGGTCTGTTATGTCTGGCAAAGGCCATCAGGACGCCGGGCATGTTCTTGTCACAACCCGGGATACCGATGTTAGCGTCGTAGTGCTGGCCCAGAACAATCGTCTCGAACGAGTCGGCGATGATCTCACGGGACTGCAAGGAGTATCTCATACCGGAGGTCCCCATCGACATCCCGTCGGAGATACCAATCGTGTTAAACTGCATCCCCTTGAGGCCGGCCTTTTCAACAGACTCGGAACACATGTTGTTCAAATCCATCAAGTGCATGTTGCAGGGGTTACCGCTCCACCAGCACGAGCCGACACCCACCTGGCCCTTTGTAAAATCACCCTCCTTGAACCCGGTCGCATAGAGCATTGCCTGGGACGCCCCATTGGACTTAGGCTCCGTGATCACGGCCGAATACTTGTTGAATTTGGTGGCCTGCTTGGCGGCAGTCGTGGAAAACGCCCGTGCCTGTCTGTTTCTGAGGATTGCACTCATTGTCTCTGTTTGTTAGTCGTACGGTATTGTTTACGCTTCGTGTCCACTTTCTCTTGCAGTAGCAGCAGCAGCAGCCTTCAAGGCTCAGAAGAAAAACCGTGTGCAATTCCAGCCGGCAGATCAGTCATCTCCCTTCCGTCTCCACCTCCACCGCTCGAGCTGGTGAAAAAAAAAAAGCAGCGCCGCCGGCACAGGCGGCCGGCACCGGCACACTGTTGACCAACCAGAGCCGGTGTTTTCGTCATGTAGTGAAGGGTAGGGTAAGAGCTGTATTATATAAAGTTGGGAGGGGGAATCAAGATAAGGAGGAGGAATAAGAGTAAGAGAAAGAGTTGCACGGAAGAACAGTGGATATACAAGAGTAGGTTTGTGGTGTGTTATCTGTCAGTGATATGGAGAGTGGGCCATATCGGTGCTCGGGAGACGGCCGTCAGTTCTCGATGCTCTTGTCGAGGGCCCGACTGTTTCCGTCCTCGAGGGAGAGGGCGTAGTCCATGCTGTTGGCCAAGACACACTCGCAGACCTTCTTTGTTCTTGGAGCGACGCCGCCCTCGAGGTCGTACTCGCCAAACATGTACTTGCCGTGGGAGTAGACGCCCATAGCGTAGTTGAGTACGTTTTTCAGAACCACGAGCTCGATCTTGGCGTCGGACTCGCCGACAATGAGACCCATGTAGTCGTTGTAGTACGGGATGGTGCCGTCGATGTCCTGGACGCCCGTGGCGGCAACGTCCCAAAAGGAAATGCCGTGAGCGGAGATGATAGACGGCTCGCCCGAGGGGGAGCACTCTCTTGCCGGCGCCAAGCCGAACTCGAGTGGCCCTGTCATGAGCTCCAAGCGGAAGACGCCGTCCTCCTTGATGAGGAGGGTCAGTGTCGGTCTCTGGATGTCGCCACAATTGCCGGCCTTGATCAGGAACTTCGGAAATCCAACCCACATTTGGAGCCGCTTCTGGTAGTCGCCATCATTCAACGTCTGGATGATCTGTCTTGGGACCGGGCTGAAGGAGGTGCCGCCACGAAGGTAGGCAAGGTCCTCCTCCGCGTGTTTGGAGAAGCCCATGTTGTCTTGCACCTTGGAGCACTTCCCTGTGTCCAAGGAGCACTTGAAGATGACCAACGGGTCGAGCGTGTATGCAAAGTACATGCTGCCCTTGGACGTCTTCGAGTCACCGATCTTGAGGCTGTCAAAAAAGGGGATCCAGTTCTTGTCGGACTTGAGGGTCTTGTGTGCGCTGCTGCCGAAGTTCTTGAACTTCACGACCGGGTGGAGAAGGCTTGGACCCTGGGGAGGTCTGAAGGGGAAGACGGAGAACATGTTCTTCTTGTTGCCGGACAACATGTTGAAGATGATGACCGGCTCGGAGTGGTACTCGCCGTCCTTGTAGAGCACGCGTGGGCTCTCAGGGCCAAGGGTGCCCTTGCCGAGCTTGACGTCGATGGGAATGCTCAAGATGGAAGGGAACCGGAACGAGATTCTATCTAAGTGGCGATCCTCCTTGCTCTTGGAGTACTCTCTCAAGACGTCGTCGATCTCTGACTCCGAGAGATCCGAGTAGCGGACTCTACGGCCCTTGACCTCCTTCCACTCGGTGTCGAACAACTGGAGCCGAATGAAGGACGCCAGTGGCTCCTCCTTGCCGTGCGGCGCATAGAGAACCGTCGACGCCACCATGTGCAGCTGCTCGTCGGGGAGCCACACGGATGAGCCGGACTTTTTGTACCAGTGAGACAAGTCAGAGACGAGCATCCCGTCGCCGGTGGCAGGGTCCACCGCTTTGAGCACCTCGGCGTAGTGGGAGTTCAGAAGCCATCTGCGGATCTCAACCATGTCGTCGTCAAGCGGGATCGGTTCCGTGTACTCGATGACCCGCTCCTTGCTGGCCGGCTTGTACGCAATCATGTCACAGGTCAAGTCCCGGTAGTAGTCTGTTGTTTTGCCCGTGTCGAGGTTGCCGACAAACGCATCGAGCGACTCCAGCGTCGTGAACTCTCTCTTCGTGACCACGTCCGACAACACGCTGATCTTCTCGGCCATGGTCTCCTGAGTGCCGTCCTCGAGCGGCTTCATGTTGATCTTGTGAAGCGCCTTGTTCAGGTCCGCCCTGTTAATCACCGTCGGGAAGTCCAAGTTTTCTGCGTCCGGGTTGAACTCCGCCTTGAGCGGACCCGAGTCCCGGTTGTACAACGCTTCTGAGTCCGGGTTCAAGATTGACTCGATATAGTCGTTCTTCTGCTTCACGCTAAGGTTATCCGACAACCGCTCGATCTGCTGCACGGGCCACAGTACGTACACCGTCGTCAGCACGGCAATCAGTAACACGTACCGATGGATTTTGCGGAGCCTCGTCGGCTTGAGTATCGCAGGCACTATCAGCATCGTCTGGGGGGTCTCTGTGGTACAACGGGTGCCTTGCTGCTGTTGTTCTAACACCTTCTCCTTTGCCAGCTTGTCTGCTACATCGGGTCCGTCCACTTGTGTCTGTCTCTGCTCGTCTACAATAATAACACGCTCTCCCGCAGCCCCAAACAGAGAAAAAACAACAGTGCGAATCGGCCTGCCCTGTCTCCGAAGGGGGGTGGAAGGACTTGCCTTCTTCCGGGAATGTTTATATCGTCGGACGGGAGCAGAACAGGGGGAGTAAGACCAGCAGCAGGGCAGTAAGACAGCGTGTAGCAGCAGCCGGCTTGTAGAAGGCCGCAGGACAGTAGCAGACAAGGAGCAGCGCAGAAACGATGGCCGGGGACGCAGACTCGGCTAGTACGTCGTTGCTAGAGATGCGGCAGAACACGACCCTCCCGATCAACCAACGCACCTCAGGGTCGCCGTACTCGAACTTGGACAACCAGGCCAGCAGCCACGGCGGCGGGCAGCAACCAGCGACGGTATCGGACCCGCTGGCTGTCGGACGGCCGCCCCAGGTGAGGAACAACGGGCTGATTGCTTGGTACGATCACCACGATGATGGAAAAGCAAAAGCAGAATTAGAAGAAGTAGAAGACAAAGAAGACAAGGAAAACGGGGACGCTGCGACCGGTGGCGGAAGTAGACACCGGAGTGGCAGTAGGCGTAACCACAGCACCGGCCCCAAGAGTGCTCCCCTGGCGGTGAACAACAAGGGGAGCAACTATCTCCCGGATCTCTTTGGCGGCACGGAAAGACAGCTGCACTTGAAAGAGCTGTTTGTGGAGAACGCACACCGGTTGAAGGACACGATTGCAGACTTTGCGAACACGCAGAGGCTCTCCCAAACCGTCCGGCATAACCGTCAGGTGCACGACAACGAGGATGTGAACGAAGCCGACAACGACAACGACGGTCTGCGAAGGAAAACCAGACAGCCTCTTCCTCATCGCAACCAGACAACCACGACACAGGACCCGATCAACAGCCACATTCCACATGCCCACTTCAGATCCTATCCTAGAACCACGTCGCCAAACTCGTACTTCCGATCTCATCCCCACAACGCCCCCCACTTCACAGCGGCCACCCAGAACGTGATGACAGACGCAATCAGTCCCAGCGTCGTTGGCGCCACCAATATCCGCTTTGTCACCACCACCGAGAGGGACGTCCGAGACCGCCAGGTGACAGAGGCACTCAACATCATCTCCCAGTCCATGGAACCGCCTGTCCACAATGTCGACAGATACAAGGACTGGCTCCTAGACAAGTTACACATCGACAACTTGGACGAGCAGCACCAGACAGCAATCTACAGGGTCATCAACTTCATGATGGGGCCCCCCTTGACACTCTTCAGGGCCTTTTGGCACTACGTCGTTATGCAGATCCATCTCGTGTACAACTTGGGACTCTTGTACGCCACATTCTACTCAACCCCGCCCTTGATTGCCTTCGTCATCGGCTTGACCTTGTTCTGGATGAAGGTCGTCTACGAGTTGTACCGGGATATTATGCATAGGGACGACCCCCTCTACTCCTCCAACGTCCCGAAGGAAATGTCCATCGCAGCTGCTATCAGTGCCTCGATGGGCTTCGTCCTCAACATGAAGGCCCAGGAGGGCAAGCTCACAAGCGCCTGGTGGAAGGGCGAAGACTGAGTAGTTCATGGTAATAGCATAGCATCCTCGTCGGCATTGCTAGGTACTTACATCGTTCTATTTATGTATGCATCCGTATATACCTCCAAAATGAAAGGTTATTGTTTTATTTTTTTATCGTGCCTCTCTTTATGCGGGCGAGCGCCACGTCGTGAGTAGATAGACAGACCTTGACAACATTGACAATAATCTGCCTCTCCGATATGACACAACTCAAAGGCACTCTCCCCGGCAACAACATCATGGAATCTGTGAAAAGACCTGGAAAAGCACCAGCTAGTGCTGGCGGGACACCGAACAAACAGAAATTCCGGGCTGACCCGGAAGCTGAAGATCAAGATCCTGCTCCGAAAAGATTGAGTTTGTTCGACGTGATCGAGAAAGAAGATCGCATCATCAGGAAAAGGGCCCACAAGAACAACGTAAAGAGGGATCAGCAGGAAGATGATGACGAAGAAGACGAAGATTTGGATATAGATGCGGAGAAAGACGGAAAATTTGCTACTAGTGGTAGTAGTGATGAGGGGCGACGTCTATCCAGGTTTGCCGAAAGACACTATGCCTCTGACAGCGATGTGAGTGGCAATGGCACGGAAAAAACTGACGCAGGCACAAACTCCATTAATACCTCCACACAGGCAAGCGTCTGGCATGATGAAGGCACCGAATTGCCGGACAACGTCGGAGACATCATCCGTCTCAAACAACCTTCGCAGCCAAAGCTGCCGACTACTAAAACTATTTCCAGCATGTTTCAGAAGAAACAGCTGAAGAAACTGACGGAACTACTCAACGACGTGAAGTCACAGTACCCGGCTAGTTTTGAGCAGTATAAACAGTCTGTCCAATTGCGAGAACAAAAGTCCGAAAAGCTAATATCTTTCTTGCTCGAGGAAAACAAGAGATTAGAATCAAAGTTGAAGTCACTGAAAGATCAGGCCGGGGTGATGAAACGAGACCATAAAGACTTATCCAGAGAGTCAGCCCGTGAACTCAATCGCTGGAAGAGTATTGCGCATGGTGCAAAAGAACGAGAGGACGAGTTGGAGAGCGAAATACTGAGTCTCAAGTCTGAATTGGTGAAACACGATGCCAATGCTAGGGAGGTTGAGGCCCATGAAACCAAACTCAACTTTTTGGAGCTACTCACAGGAGTCCATTGTGTCGATCTGAAGGATGAAAAGAGCGTCTTAAAGTTTACGATCCGGCAAACAGGCAAGGTAGGCCCCCTTTACTACAGGCTTATAATCGATAAATCCCCGTCACAGGGGGAGTCTCAGGACGTCGTCTACGAACCGCTGTGGGAAGAGACAGACGGATATGGAGCAGAGTGGAAGGACAATCAGGCTCGGGTAAAGGAGGCCCTGCCCGAGTACCTCCATCGTGAGCTCTCGTTCCCGCTGAACACTCTGCTGATGTTCAATAACAAGATAAGTGTGAGCTTGAATTGATGGGGTTGCAAATGCAGAAACTTTTATGGTTAATCTAATATGTACAGTTCCTCTATAAATTCTATTTATATCATCAAATTGAACGAACCGTCTTCGTTTTGGGTCACTTTGACGTTTTTCAAAAACTCGGTCTTATCCGCAAGCTTCTTGTTATCTTTCTTAGCAGACTTGAAAATCTTGTAAAGCGTGGTTGCTTTCGAATCGACATATTTAGAAATGTCTGAAGAGAAAGATTGGCTTTCTTTCTTTGGTTCCTCGACCTTCTTCTGCTTCTCTGCTTCCTTCTTGTTCTCCTTTTTAGCTCCTACAACGGGTTGCTGCTGCTTTGCAGGTTGGTTCTGCTGTTGCGGTTTCTGCTGCTTCTGTTGCTGCTGTTGGTTCTTTCCCTTCTTCCCCTTATACAATGCCTTCTCATACTTCTCAGCCTCACTGATACAGCTCGTGTGTTTCTGGTGGTCGTTCCCGTAGAAGGTAGTTGAGCAATCGATACAAGTGAAATATGCTCCATGACAAGAACGTTGATGCTGCTGGAGCTTCTTTTTTAAAACGGTATCGTTACAGACTTCACAAGAGAACGAAACCATCTTGTATCTCAATATCTAAATCAGAAGCAATTGTTTCTCTGGCCTCGGAGTGTCACTTTATCGGCTATAGATCGGATAGAATGTGAATACAAGAAGTTAAAATGGATAGAAAGGAGGAAAAAAAGAAAGAACTGAAAAAAAAAATGCAAAGTCAGGCGGTGCAGATAAGTAGAAGATTTCCTTCTCTCACAGGATATGTATGTACAAGATATGGACGGAACTGGGACCAAAAGCGGAGAAGCCACTCCAACTACCACTTGTTTTCACTCTCCCCTGGTAGCCTCTCCACACGCTTTGGCTCCCAGTCTTGGTGTTCCTCGAGAATGCCCTGCAGCTTGTAGTACTCATCGTTGATATCCACCTTTCTCCTGTTGTTAATCATGTTCAAAGCTTCGTCCTCAGACATCTCCTTCACCTTCTCGTCTCTTCTCTCATAACGTAATGCTGTGAAGTTCGTCAAAAGCACAGACCCCAACGCAATGGAAAGCATCATTGGCAGTCCAAAGTATAAGAACGAGTTCTTCTTCACGAGTTTTTGGTACTTTCCAACAAACGATCCCTCGTAGTCCGCCTTCTCCTTTGCACCCATAAAAGACCTGCTGCCAAACCCCATATTGGACGCTGCTAAATACTGTATGTGTCTTGTCCTTCTCGGTCCCGCCACAAGTTAACCCTGCTACGGTAGGAACAGTGCATCCCTCACGACATGGGTCACTTTCTTGTCTCGTCAAGGCAAAAATCGATGTCCGCGAGTCACCCGCGGGGTTCTGGTACGAGTTGAATACACAATTCGTCAGATTATACTACATACACATACTAGCTGCACTATACCACCCTGAGCACTCTGTCAAACAAGGTTTCTACACTTATACCTTCAAGGTGGTCGAGTATGCCATCGAACGCATTGCCCTGTAGGCCCTGTCTATCGTTAAATTCTTCAGTGTCGTCCGACTGGAGACTCACCTTGCTCTTGGCTGTTGCAGCAGCACGGTTGACAATTCTGGCATTGTCTAGCAAGCTGGACACGATCCAGTTATCGGTCTGTTTGTTCTCAGACTCCTTGGTGAGTGATTTTCTGGCAGAGGACTTGCCAAAGCCAAGCTCTCCAAAATTGGAGTTCATATCTGCCAAGATCCACTCTTGCCAATTTTCAGACCATTCTGCACCAAGGATAGCAGCATCGTGTACGTGACACCACTTGCATGTTATAGTCGACTTCTTGTCGGAAACATTCCATAAAGTTATTTTGGAGAAAACTTTTTTCTCTTCGGTGAAGTATTTGCCGACGATGAGAAGCTCGTCTGTGGTATCGTTTTCCAAATCTGTTGAATCTCCAATACTAATCTCGGACTTCTTCCGTGGTGCAACCTTGACTATAGAACCGCCGAACCCAGAGTTATTTCCACCGCCAAGAATTAGACCAAAGACTGTTGTGTTCTTTAATATATCAACCACGGTCAAATGACTGCGTGTCTCAACAATCAACAGCTTTCCATTTGATGTGAAGTTTACAGAAATAATATGGCTATCTTGAAGATTCAAATCAATACAACGCGTTTTGGAATGGATCGGAAGTCCAGAGGAACCTGCGTTCTTCTCGCCGTCTTCTGGTTCACCGATTGAAGCATGGGTATGGAATCTCGAGGAGGAGATAGCAGGGGAGATGGTATGTATGGCTTCAAAACTATTGACATCTAGTAATACAACTTTCCCCTCTCTACCCACGGCAATCATACTGCTGTCTGGAGACCATGCGCAAGTGGTACCTTCCTTGTTGGCAATATTTGCCAAGGGTTTGTTTTTCTTGATTTCTGTGTCAGAATTGTTTGTAGCATTTTCGGATCCACTTGAGTAGAACTTTCTTAGCGACCAAATACCTTGCGAGTTTGGTCTCCACAATCTAACGTTACCACGGGAATCTGCAGTTAAGACAGCTTCACCACCAAAGTAGCTCTTGGGAGCTGGCGCGATGTTGGTGATTGGGTAATCGCCATGAGGACGTAACATCTTGGTCTGTAGAATCCATGAATCTGTACTTCCAGAAAACTTCCAGAATCTCAAAGTTTCCCAATGTTCGATACTGTCATCAGTCAGATCTTCCGCTTCACCTCTGATTTCTGCGTCACATGTGACTAACCAGTCTTTGTCGTTTGTTTTTGAGCATAAGATAAATTCCGAGCCTATTACCATTGGATCCTGTATTTTGTTTTCATAGCCGACTTTACCATATTGTTGGATAGCTGGTGCCACTGCAATATTGTCAACCTGTAGATTGTGCAAGGAGTCAAAAACTTGCAAGTGTCTTCCTGACGGAAGATACAAATAATTACTCTTTGGGTGGATTCTGAAGTCGAGTCTATAAGGATGTTTGAAACGGGTGGATTGCTTGCTTTTCTCGAAAGAGTGTAAGTCCTTGAGCAGATTTTTCTTGATGTAGTTATCTTTGTTCATTCCGGAAAAAAGGTGAGGAGTACTGATGTCCAACTTGGATAATAGATCCGTGGTGCCCAAGATCAAGTACTGGATATCGCTGTCGATGACATTCAGAGATAAACCAATGAGAGAAGGAACACTGGAGTTGAAGGAAATGTTTTCGATTATACCGTTAAGACGTGGCAAGAACTGCTGCTTTTCGTTCAAGATGTTCCAGAACACCAAGACCTTTTCTGCACCACCGGAAAGAAGATAGGTTGAGTCTGGGTTGAAAGTTAGGCTCTTTGGTGCGCCTATGTGCCATTTCAGGATTCTCTGGGGAGGGTTTGGCGAGGATAACTCGAAGAGCAGCACGATGGCGCCGCTGACTGTGCCAAAGGCAAGTAGAGGGTTGGCTTGGTCGTTCGAGATGGCCAGGTTCACGGCGGTGTACTTGTTGTTTGAGTAGTTTACACTGTAGTATGCGAGTTTGGAGTCGTTATCGTCGTCGAAAGTCAACACCTTGAATGCGGCGCTTTTCTTCTTCATAGCAAAGGCAATGTTCTTGCGGTTTGAGGAGAAGACATAGAAGGCGACATTGTCGATGTTCTTGATGACCTTCGACACCGAAGAGGTATTCAGATCGTACGACACAATCGAGTAGCTGTGTTTCTGGCTCTTCACCAAGAGGTTCGGCAGTGTCTCGTTGTTCGAGTTGAAGTTAATTATTCTCAAGAACTCTGTCGCCTGCGCAGGGAGCTCCAGCTTGATGCTAGAGACGACGGGGTTTTTCAGATTGTCGTACCAATTGAGGATGGTCAGATGGAAGTCCTGTCCTGGGCGGCCAGAGAGAATGTAGACAAGGTTCGGGTTCACCGGGGAGATAAACGCGTCGACAATCTCATCAAACACAACAGGTTCCAGTGCGTGGAACGAGCGGATGGCGAGTCTGGACGTCACCGAGTAGACTGTGATGTGGTTGTTGAAGAAGCAGATGGAGTAGTGTCCGTCGTGGGAGATCCTGTTCAAATGCGCACGGACTTGTCCTCCGGCAGCAAAGGACAGCGAGTAGGTGTCTTTCTTCATCGGACTGCTATTTGTCTCTGAATTTGACTGTTGTTGTTCCTTCCCTTTTATCATTCCTTCCTTTCTTATCTTCTTCCTCTTCACTTCTTCTTCTTCTTCTTCTTCTTCTTCTTCCTTCCTGTCTTCTATCTGGTGGAAAAAAAAGATCTGGAAAAGACAAAAAATTTTTTTCCCTCCCTCGGCTGACGTAAGCCCCTCCCCCTATACCAGACACGAGACAGAGAGAGAAAGGCCTGAGAAAAATTTTCAGACGGAAAAGAAACACTATCTGAGTATGTACCGGTCTGTCTGCTGCTGCTGCTGAACGTGACGCCACGAGAGACGGAAGGAGCAGCAGACCACGGCAGACAAACATAATGATCATTCCAGTGAGATGTTTCTCGTGCGGCAAGGTTGTCGGCGACAAGTGGGAGACGTATCTTTCGTACCTCGAGGACGACAACATGACGGAGGGTGACGCCCTCGACAGACTCAAGTTGAAGAGATACTGCTGCAGAAGAATGGTGCTCACGCACGTCGACTTGATTGAGAAGTTCCTCAAGTACAACCCGTTGGAGAAGAAGGAGATTGTCGACGACGAGCGGGCGTACTGAGCCTGCCGCAGGGGCGACATGCGACGGGGAGGCAAGCGGGCCCTCTATAGACTCGTCCCTCCGCCCAGCCTGTCCGTTCTGCTCCGCCCCACCCCCACTGTACACTACACACCCGTTATATACTTCTCTTTTTTCTCTAGAGCCATAGCTGTATAAACCAAGACGCTGATCCACAACTTGTAGCCTGCCGGAGCGGAGCCGTAGCCGTTGGCCGGTGTGAGGCCGATAGGCCATTTATGTTTTCGCAGCGAGGCCTCTCTGACTGAAAGAGAGAAGCAGCTGTTGAGCGGTGTGTATGAGGGGGGAGTAGGAAGGAAAGGACTGTGTTGCTATACTCACAGACAGACAAAGATGACAGACATGGACGAGGTGTACGAACAGTTCGTCTCGTACGACTTTCAGGCGAGCCCGGCGTACAAGAGCACGCTCGAGCAGGTGTACAACCAGTACCTCATCGTGATGTCCGATAAGGACCTCGAGGTGAAGCAGGACCTCAGCAACGGCGAGTTCAACCCGAGCCGCATACCGCAGGCCGACCGGGAGCAGCTGCAGCTGCAGACGAAGATCTTTGTCTTCTGCTCCGAGACGGAGAACATCCTCGAGCTGCAGGACTATCAGTTCTGGCTCGCCAACAAGCAGAAAGCACTCGGCGTGCCTCAAGGCAGCATCGGCGCCAGCACGGGCGATAACCTCGACGTCGACGTCGACGTCGACGTGGACAGCCGGATGGTGGACACGGGGGCCAGCCAGCACGACGCGTTGACGCTCGAGCCGGCCGGCGCCCACGCAGAGGAGGAGGAGTACTCCTCGAACTACCAGGAGATAGTCGACATGATCGTCAACAACAAGCCTATCCCGGGAATCAAACAGATCCCAAAGACGGTCTTAGACCCGACCACGGCGTCTGAGAGCGTGTTGCAGCAGCGGGGGAAACCCTGGGAAGCAGAGTCTGAAACTGCAACTACAGAAGCGGCGGCAGCAAATGAACCTCCTACTGGAGAGATTTCTCAGGACGAGGCAATGTCTTGATGGCCATGTCCCCGTCCCGCCAACCTATATAGCATTTAGCCCACGCATATGTAGATGGATAGAACTCCGTTTTGGTAGTAATTGTGAGATCCGCGTCTGCGTTTTTATACGGAGAACACGCCATGTTTGGCATACGCTATCAATCGCAAGGTATGTCTCTTCCACGCCCGCTACGTGACTGGTCACCCCCGATCGAATTTGTTCTGTACAGCCATGCCATCGAAGGAGACAGAGAATATCAGCCGGCTGAAG
This sequence comes from Pichia sp. NRRL Y-27259, assembly GCA_030563085.1. Classification (NCBI taxonomy): domain Eukaryota; kingdom Fungi; phylum Ascomycota; class Pichiomycetes; order Pichiales; family Pichiaceae; genus Pichia; species Pichia sp. NRRL Y-27259. The sequence continues at coordinate 138,776 of JAKUBB010000006.1, forward strand.
AAGTCCGTCAGAGAGCTGTTCTCTGAGGGACCCTCCAGACATGGATATGACAACGGGAAAAAGCACGAGCCGACTGGAGGCACCTTTGACGCGTTGTTCACCAAGGAGACCTTTGTAATCTCTAAAGAGGACCTTGAGATGATCAACGGCGATTTGCAGAAGCAGATGATGGCAGAAGAGTTTAGGGAACTAGTCTCCGACGACGCATACCCGGAGGAAAACGTCGCTGATGAGTACGGAGACGACGACGATGAGTACGACGGTGACTACGACGAAAAGGACTCTGTCTTTGCCAAAAAGACGAGTGTCATCAGCGGAGATGAAGAGGACGACGATGGACTCGAAGATTCAAATGATACCGGGTTTTCGGGTTTTGAAAAGCAAGAGTACGAGAGATACACTGATAACCCTGATAAACATGATAACCAAATTTTACCCGATATTTTCGGTGAACCCAATACGAATTCAAAGCTGGACCGAAGTCACGGCCCATTTGCCGACGCAGATATCGAATCTGATACGGAATTGGACAACACGCATTTTCTCTACGATCCTCCTTTGAAATACAAGGAGAAATTTCTAGTGTACATGCTCAAATCATCTCCTCTTCTAATCGTTGGATTGTTTCTACTTTTTGTGTCGAGCTTTGTGACTAAGGACTCGTTGGCAAACCTCAAAACGCTCAATCCTTTCACACCCAGCTCCAATTTGAGCCCATTTTTGAGCCATAAGATATATCTACTAGAGGAAGATGTGAAATCCTTAAGAAAGTTGGAGGGCTTAGGAGAGAAAATGAATAGCATTGAAAGTGGTTTTAAGCAACTCCAGGATCATATTAACAAACTCGAGTTCTCGATTTCCTCCAACGATATGATTACTGAAAATCAAAATGTTGTGAATCCCTTGTTTGAAAAGCTGAACGAATTGGAGCGCAAGGTTGATACTCTCTCCAAGGACATGACCCGAGATATTGCGGATAAAAAGTTCTTGAAGGAAATGAAGGGCCAGCTCGTCAAATACTCTGGCGACCAAGTTGAGCACGCAAATCAAGCCAAGGATACCAAGTTGCACAAGGTTTCGTCCAAGTTTTACAATATCGCAAACAAATGTCATGTATCGCTGCAGCTGACTTCGTACCCTCCTCTCTCGCAATACAAAAGAGATAAACGTCGCAAGACTATCCAATCGAGAATTATCCACGGTTTCCCGGATTTTATGAAAAGAATGCTAAATCCAGGGAACTCTCAAAACGGTAACCCTGTTGTTAAGACCTTGGCCAATATCAAACTATTATCCCCTTCAAACAGCCCACGAAACGTCCTGTTAGAACATCCTTCTTTATTTTGGCAAAGTGTCGCATCAGCAATGCCGATTTACTTGACTGTCCAGGCTCCAGCGCCGATGAAGGTCCATGAATTGGGAATATACCACTCCAGACTGCCTCCAAACATGAATCTTGTGGATGATACGGCTAAAGCTGATATTCGTAAGCGTTGGTTCAACACTGCACCAAAAAACGTTGAGTTCTTAGTTCGCCCCATACCCACCGAGCAAAGGGCTATGAAAGAGACTATGGGCACATTCTACAATCAAGACCTCAAGTTTAATATTTCCAGGAAGGTTAAGGAAGATAGTTTAGCCGGGTGGGTCCGTGTGGGTGAACTCAGATACGACATAAACTCGAATCGAGCATATCAACCGCTCATTTGGAATAACGAAGTCAAACTAGAAGTAAGAAAATGGGACATCATTGACTTTATGGTAGTTATCCATAGTAATTGGGGGGACGACGTTGTGGTTTTGGATACACTACGCATATTTCAGTTAGAAGATACCAAGTCACTTGAGTACGACAACCCAATAGATACCGGAATTTATCCAGATGGCTCTGCTGACAACTTTGCAGAGGATGATGTGATATATCTTGGAGAAGAAAAGCCTCTTGTTTGAGTAGTGCTTTTCTGTACAATAGTTTCAACTATGTATTTTATTTTGTATTATAATTAGAAAAATATGCACTACAGTGTCTACAAATCGATTTCTTATTCCATGATTCATTTCTCTCGCGAACGGATGAAATATGCAGATACCTTGATTATTGTGACCAAGGCCGTTCTGTCGTTATCTGATCCACGAGTTGGTATGAAGTTATTTCCTATGCTAAATTCACCATCCCAGATAGAGTGAGAGCTTACGTCAGCGCGGAATGTGGAATGAGTCTGAGATCTCCGTGGAGGGAAAACTGGAGATATCTAGGAGGTAGCCTATAAGACATGAATGATGTCAATTTTTGGAGGAACAATTGTTTTCTTTCCACAATTGACTGAAATTTGGGAACCATATTTGTTGGATACAGTAGGACTAGCACAAAACATGGTTGCAACCCCTATTATCACGTCCTTGTTGGACACCGATCTTTATAAGATTACCATGCAAGCTGCCATTCACAGGCACTATCCTAAGGTCCCATGTGAATTTCTACTAACGAATAGAACTCCAGACAAGAAGCTTGACAGGGAAGCATATGACTGGCTATGTGAACAAATCAAAAGTCTTGAAAATTTGAGGTTTACTGATGAGGAAATTGCATACTTGAAGACGAAGATCGGATATCTTGGAGACGATCATTTCGAATGGTTGAGAACAGTGAGCTTGAATCCGGATAAAGAAATCAAAATTATCCCAGAACTCAGCGGAAATGAGTACAACTTGACCATTACGGCATTTGGAGACTGGGAAATTGTTACCTTGTATGAGATCCCAGTTCTTTCACTGTTGAGTGAATGCTACTTCAGGTTCGTTGATACAAAGTGGAAAATTGACGGTAAAGAAGTTGCCGTATTGGAAAACGGTGACTTCACTGAGTCGCTACCTAAGCCAGACTTTGAGTTAGTAAATTCCCAAGCGTTCGCCAAAACGGAGAAGCTCCTGGGAGCTGGATGCACATTCAGTGAATTTGGAACTAGACGTAGACGTAGCTTTGAAGTGCAAAGGAGCGTGATGCAAGGAATCATGAAAGCTGTTCAAAGTTCCAATTTCAAGGGGAAATTTCTAGGCACCTCCAACGTTTTGTTTGCCAAGGAGTTTGGCGTTAACCCAATTGGTACAATTGGACATGAGTGGATGATGGGAGTCGGGGCGATCCAATCAATCAGAACGAGCACGGTTGATGATGAACCTAACTACGATGCATATTTAACAGCAAACAGGCTTGCAATGGAGCAGTACGTTGAATTGGTTGGTCCAACACATGCCGGATTGGCTTTGACTGACACTTATGGAACAGACAACTTCTTGAAACAGTTTACGGAACCTTACATTGGATACTATGTCGGAGTGAGGCAAGACAGTGGTGACCCGAAAGAATATGCAAGTAGGCTAAGTGCGTGGTATCACGAACACGGGTATACTGGAGACACGAAGAAGTTGATCTGTTTCAGTGATTCTCTCAATACAAACAAATGCATTGCCTTGAAAAAGATATGTGACGAGCCAGAGTGTGCAATCAACTCAGTTTTCGGAATCGGTACCAACCTCACGAATGATTTCGACAGCGAACCAATGAACATTGTCATGAAACTACTCTCCTGTGGTGGTGGGCATGCTATCAAGATCAGTGATAACGTCGGAAAAAACATGGGTGACCCGAATACAGTTTACGAGGTGAAAAAAAGACTAGGCTATGTCGAACACAAATGGGCTGGAGGTGACGAATCCCATAGGTGGAAGAAATGATGTTTTTTGGTCGATTTGGAGACCTTGCACTCGTCTTTATTGTATTACTGAGCTAAATAAACAGGAGTATTATGTGTATTTGATATAGATGCCTATTGAAATGAATAAGTGCATAAATAAATCTATCTCTATACACATCTTTTATACGGAAAAAAAATTAGCTAATATCACACAATATATTATTAAAAAAAAGTTGTTTGTCCTCACAGATTTAAAACTAAAACAACTGCAAACATCATCTCAGCAAGAAAAGACCCTGGAAAGTTGACAAATATTACAGTGAGAAGGAACAAACAATCATGGTAGGAACAAAAAATAGCCACAGGTATTAATTAGTTAGCATATAATCAAGTTGACTCTTCTGCTGAGCTGAGCTAAGGATATTGGCCATTGTCTAACAGCACATGAGTTTTCCAAAACAGCCCTTACTGGACTCATCATCTCCTGTTGTTTTACCTTGTGCATGATTAGCGCGTTCACCACCGGTTGGCTTAGAATAAGAGTGTGTTGGTAAGTTTGGAAGTGGTTTCACTTCACCGACATTGTTACCGTTCACAGCGCCTGCGTCATTTACAACCTGGTTTGAATTCCGAACATTGGAACCATTGGCAAATCCGTTATCATTCAAACCGTCGTTTATTCCATTATCTTGGATATTCGATTGGAAGCCTTTGTTAGCGTTATTGGCGATGTTATTATTAGCTGTTGAGTTAATATTTGGAATTCCATTTTGACCTGCATTATTAGAAACACCATGTGGTTGGGATTGAGATTGTTGCTGTGCTTGCGCTTGTGCCTGTTGTTGGGCCTGTTGTTGGGAAGAAAGGTGTTGGCCATAACCGTGTTGATGTTGTTTCGGACGCTTTTGATGACGCTTTTCACCTGGTGGGTTTGGATGGCCATAACCGTGTAAGTTTGGCTTTTTATTTATTGCCAAATCCCAACCACGGCCGCCATTTAAATCCATCCAGTCATAATGGCCATCGGCGGTTTCTCCTATATCTGGTAGGATAGATAGGAGCAATTGACGATAATGTTCGTAATCTGGTTCAGCATCGAATTGCAAATTTCTAACGCTTTCAAGGTAACGACCAAATTGTGGTGGTAAGCCAGCACACAGTTCACTGATTGGGGTTGTACGTTTCTTTTCACCGATTTTCTCATATTTCTGTTTATTAGTTGGGGCTTTTAAACCTTGCCATGGTAATTGGCCACGTAGGAAGTAGAAGAAAACATGACCCAGGGCTTCCAAGTCGTCTCTTCTTGATTGTTCACGACCCAAATGTGTGTTGACGGACATGTAACGGGCAGTTCCGCTCAAAGATTTTTTTTCTCTGTAAGGAATGTGTTGCTTTGTTCTAGGATCTCTATATTGTTTGGCCATACCGAAATCGACCAAGTGAACGGAATTTTCATCTGGTAAGCCCTGTCTGCCAATCAAGAAGTTATCAGGCTTGATATCTCTATAAATTAGATCATGTTGATGGACTCTTTCGATTAAAGTGATCATTTGAACAGCCACTTGAACCACTGTTTTGACGGAGAACTTTCTGCCGCACCAGTCAAACAAATCTTCCAGAGAAGGGCCTAACAAATCTATGACCAAGATGTTGTGTAATCCCTCTTGACCAAAATAGTAGGCATTTGGAATACCTTTAACTCCACTCAAATGTTTATAGGTTCTGTACTCATCTCTCAATTGAGGGGCTTCGGCCTTTCTTGGTTCAAACTTGATTGCGACGGGGACACCATTAATCAAGTTTGTACCTTCGAAAATGACACCAAAGGATCCCTCACCAATTTTTTTACCAATCTTGTAATGTAAACCAACCACTTGATTTGAATTTTGGGATTGAGATTGGGATTGAGAAGGGTTCTGAGACTGAGAAGGAGTGTTTTGGTTCATATTCAAGTTTTGTTGACTTGGCTGTTGCTGGCTCGATTGTTGTTGCTGTTGCTGGCCGGTTTGGGAGTACTGAGGGACGTTGGAGACGTTGGTGTTGCTCTGGAAGTTCGATGACCCTATGTTGTTTGAGGCTGCGAGAGCTGCTGCTGCAACAGCAGGCGACTGTAAGTTTTGTCTGGAAGACATTTTTGGGTTACTAAATGACTTTTAGGTTAAAGAAGAACAAATTAAGATTTTGTTCTAGGAACTTTTTCAAAAAAAATGAAGGATTGGAAGATGCTGATGAAAAAACAGGAATGGATTCAATGATAGCAAAGATGAGATCGGATGAATTCACTGCAACAAAACAAGGGGGTTCTCCTATTCTACCGTGGTTCTTCGAGGAGGAAGAATTGAAGGGGGAAGAGGGGAGTAGGACAACAAATAATCGGAATGGAAGGTGCGGTACAAGGGGACGTAATCTGTATCCTTGTTGTTGCGGTAGTTATTGTCGTCGTCGTCGGCACCGCTATTGTCGTTATCGTCGTCGTCGTCTTTGTTGTGTATCGGCTGCTGATCTGCTGATCTGCTGATGGATCTCTGTCTGGGTCGAAGTCGCTACCTGGCTATCTGTATATCTATCACCTGTGTGCGAAGCAAGGTGTCGGAACTCTAGCAAGAGGGCGGGGGGTGTTGTTTGGGTGTAGTGGAAGTAGCAAGCTGTGCCTGTCGAAGGAGGGACGGCAGGAGGACCCCGGCAGAAGGTGGTGCCGGCATCTCCAGAAGGAAAAACAACTCAACAACAACAAACAGGTCGAGAACGGAAACTGAGACACACTCGCAGGAGCGAGGACCGTGTGAGTGTGAGTGAGCAGCTGCTGGTGGGACATTGCGACGGCCAGGCAGCCAGCGAAAGGAGGAGGAAAGGGAAAAAAAGGAAGGAAAAGGAGAAAAAGGGTGGCGGGGCCATTTGGAGCCGATCGGCGCGGTGTGGCGGAGGAGGCGCAGTGCAGTGCACGGGTGTATACTATGGTGGGGGGCGGTGTCGACATGTTTTGCGCCGTTTGGTGATGAAGATAGGACCGGAGCAGGGGGTTTGGACTAAGCCTGGGGCTGAAGAGCAAAAGAACGGTCCAGATATGGACGGTGGAGACGGCAGAGAACACGGCGACAGAGCGATGGACGCCGGCAAGCGGAAACGGGTAAAAACGGGCTCTGGGAGCACAGATCACGTGCCCGGAGGACTAAGTACAGGGGTGACTAAGGCATGTCGGTACTGCAAGACGAGGAAGGTGAAATGTGACTCTGACCGGCGGGTGCCGTGCACATGCTGCACGCGGGCCGGGAAGGAGTGTGTTCCCTCGAGCGACGGACGGTCGCTGCGGCCGTCGACGCACGAGCTAGTGGACCTGCGGGAGCGGGTTGCGCAGCTGGAGGCGTACATTGAGGGCCTCACGGGGGAGAAGGGTGTTGCTTTAGGCGGCGAAACCGTCATGGAGGCCGCTGGCGCCGACGTCGACGCCGAGCCGGCGGGCAAGTACCCGAAGCCGAAGGCGTTCCAGAGGATCGGGACGAGCACGGTGAGTCCTGAGACGTACGGGCCGACGTCGATCTTCCACAGCGCCACGTCGCCGCTGCGGGAGCGGGAGCCGGAGAAGGGCAGAGAACCTGTGGCGGCGGTGTCGCTGAAGACACTCAACAAGGACGCGACGGTGATCCGGTACATCAAGTACTTCTTCCAGTGGCTGTACCCGGACATCCACATGTTTGTGCCGCGGGAGACGTTTCTCATCGACTTCTACCACCCGCGGACGAGCCGCAAGCAGTCGTACTGCACGCCGGAGCTTGTCTACGCGGTGTGCGCCATCGGGGCCCTTCTAGCCCCAGCGGAGGAGGCGGAGGCCCAGGAAGAGACCCAGGCACGGGCTCGGGCTGGCTCCGAGCGGTTCTACGCCATGGCCAAGGAGCTGTTGTGGGCGAAGCTGGACGCTCCGTCCATCACGTCGCTGCAGGCGTTCTTGCTGCTCGCGCTCTACGACATGTACCGGGGCCGCAACAGCTCGTGCTGGCTGCTGAGCGGCCTCGGCCTGCGGCTCGGCTTCGACGTGGGGTTTCACCTCTCGCCGAACCTCGCGAGCAGCAAGCGCAGCATCAACCGGCTTTCGCTGCTCTTCAAGAGCCGCATCTACTGGGGTTGTTTCATCGTCGACCACTTCATCGGGATGATTCTCGGCCGGCCCTCCGTGCTGCACATCGACGACAGCACACTCGAGGAGAGCGGCCGCGTCCCGGACCTCGACTGGATCACGGACTTCAACTTCAAGGAGAAGGACATCATCGACGTCTCCAACCCGCTCACGAGCATCATCCGCCTCATCGTACTTGCCGAGCGCAGCATGCACGGCATCTTTGTCCTCGAGCACTCCGTCGCAGGCAAGTATGCCCGGCTCGCCGCCTTCAACCGCGACCTCGCCGACTGGCGGGCAGCCCTCCTCCCGGAGTTGCGCTGGCCTGACACAGACGCCGTCCGCGCCCGCAGCACCAAGCCGCCCGACATGGTCCACGTCTACTACTATTATATCGTGCTACTCTGCGTGAACAGGCCCTTTCTCGACGCGTCGTCCACAGCTGAACCCGACCCGCTCGCCGACCACCAGCAGCGCATCCGCGACGAAGTCGTCGTCCCGGCCGTGGCCACGCTGGACGTGGCGATCGCCGGCTTCGTCGCCAAATACGGCTGCCGCCGCTGCTCAATCCTCGTTGTCTACTCGAGCATCCTCGTTGCCAGCGTTGTGCTGCTCATCATGGAGCGCGACCGCCGACGCGACGGCCCGGCCCCCGCTAGCCATGCGCTCCTCGACGTGCTCCTCGGGAACCTCCATGTCCTGCGCGAGGCCGGCAGCGTGTGGGGGCTCGCCCGCGTGAGCTTCGCCGGCTTCGAGCGCAAGCTCCACGACGACCTCGGCCTCTCCTTCGCCGTGGAATACAAGCGTCTCCGCCGGCGCGCCGAGTCCCCCGCGGGTGTCTCCTCCAGTCCCGCGCTTGACCTCGCCGGCGCTGACGTCGACTTCGGCACGGAGTGGACGGAGTGGATGGGTCTCATCGACGCGGCCGGCCTCGCCGTGGACGCCGCAGGCCTCGTGGACCTCGACCTGGATCTCGCCGGCGCGGGGCTGCGTCCCCAGTGAAGCACAACCGGTGACCTCAGCGACGTCAGCAGAGGTGCGTCCGGGCTGTGCGGGCGGCGGGCTGCTGGCGACATGAATCATCGCCGGCCGGAGCCAGGTGGTGAAGAGGAGCAGACGCAGAGGCAGGACGTCAGAGGCGGGGCGAGAAGAGGACCCAACAGCAGCAGAGTTGGGCCACTCGGGGCGGCAGGATATAAGTTGACAGGTGCCCGCTCTGGAAAACACTGGCTGAGCAGACTCTGCGTGGGACTATAGATGTACATGTAGAATAGAAACAAGCATAGCAGCATATCAGCATAGCAAACAGTGCAGCAGCACACCCGCCACGATTTTCTACCGCTTCCTGTCCTCCGTCCAAAGCACACACTCGAGACTCTCCGCCTACAAGGTTTTCCCCCGTATCAAGATGATGACCATGAACGAATCCGGCTCCACAGCGACAGCTCCTGCTGCTACCGCAGCAGCAGCAGCAGCAGCAGGCCATGTCTGCTCCCCCTTTGCACACACACACAGCGACAGCTACCCGTTCACGCTCTCGAAAAACTCGTCCCTCAAGGACTACCTCGCTGCAAACAGACGCAACATGGACAAGCTCAAGGCCGAGCACCCAGCGGTGATGCCGCTCTCAGGTAAGGGCCAGCAGCCGCACACGCTCTGGATCGGCTGCGGCGACTCGAGAATCAACGAGTGTACTGCCCTCGGGTGTCTGCCGGGCGAAGTGTTCACCCTCAGAAACATCGCCAACGTGATCAACAACGCAGACGTGTCCTCCATCTCCGCCCTCCAGTTCGCCATCGAGGTGCTCAAGGTGAGCAAGGTGATTGTCTGCGGCCACACCGACTGCGGAGGCGTGTGGGCCTCGCTCTCGAACAAGAAGGCTGGCGGCGCCCTTGACCAGTGGTTGAGCTCCGTCAGACACGTTAGAGCCCAACACCTCGACGAGTTGAAGGCCATCGAAGACATCAACGACCGCTGCAAGCGTCTCGTCGAGCTCAACATCCTCAACTCCGTCAACACCATCCAGAAAAACCCCTCCTACGTCGAGGCCCACGCCAGAGGCGACGTGGAGCTCTACGCCCTCGTCTACGACGTCGAGTCGGGCTATCTCAGAGAACTGCCCCTCGACCACTCCAACAACTTCTCAGAAGTGTTCCACCTGCACGAGGACTCCGAGGCCCCAGCCCACTAGAAACAACACCGACTACCCTCTTTGCTCACTAACCCCCCTCTCCCCCTATATAGATACAAACGCATGTTCTATAGTAATCGAACTGTGTCGCATTCAGTTTCCACCCATCTTTACATTCTCTTATAGACTAAAATAATATACTCTGCATAATGACTACAAAAGTGTTTAATGGAATTCAATGTCACATGTGCATACCGGCCATATCCATCGAAGTGGCCGAGGTGGTCGAGGCGGTGGCAGTCGAAACGGTCTTTAGCGTGGTATGCGGGATCGAAATGGTCGTCAATGGAAGGTCCACCGCAGTGACATTCGCATAGTCCATCACAAACCATGGAGAAACATGGTTGTACCATTCGTCCCAATCACTTAGATCCTGCACATTGTGCTTCAAAATCCTCAGAAGAATCTTGTACTCGCCAGCAGGTAAAACACTTCCATCAGCAAGCAACCCATCGTGCCAGTCATCCCATTGTTCAGCAAGCGTCGTGTTCGATCTCGGAGCATAGTGCCATGGATACCCGCCAGGATATCTCGTACCCTGAATCCGCTCAACAAACTTGTCTTGCCCCGGAACGGGAGGATAAGCAAAATCTTCTTTGGTCCAGTCCTTCTCAACAACGAGGATATCGATCAGTGGAGATCCAATCCGGTCGTTGAAATATATTTGCATGAAATGATCCGTATCATTGACAACAGATCCATTCACCCACATCTCACAGTATTTTCCGTCTGGTTCATAGTGGAACTCCTTCCAATAGAACTCCTCATCGGTCTGTGTTTCCAAAGAATGCAGCTCAACAGTGCTTCCAAAATATGGAATACTCGAAACAATGTTCGTACTCAAATCTTTAACTTGAATATAGCCACCATAGATTGGTAGCCGGTTGGCTTCGGAAGAATAATTTGGTGGTGTTATCGAAATGGTGACATTCGTTGACTTTCCAGCTGGAACAAGAACAGTGTTCTTTTTAATCATCACTGTAGCAGCCGTCTCGTTACCGTATATTGGGAATGTGTACATGTTGTTGTTGTTGTTGGCATCGATATCTGAATCTTGTGAGTAAATCGTGATAGCATCCAAGCCGCTGATATGGAATCTCTTTGCAGATTCATTATTGTTGTTCGTAATGATGAAAGTCACCTCAGTAGTAGTTTTATTCTCCTTCAATGCAAAAAAACCTGGACTGATGTCAAACTCCTTGAGAACAAAGTCTTCTGCATTAATAATCCCACCACCTTGAACAATTGGATTCTCGATCTCAGATGATGTGTATGTCAAGTTTCTAAAGTTCACCAAATTACCAGAAGTAGTAACTCTGTCAACAATACCATTGTACCAGGTTCTGTCATGAGCACCACTGGCATATGCCGCAATGACACCAGCAACATAGGCAGCGGATAAAGAGGTCCCAGATGCGTAGACGCTCAGGTCGTCGAAATAAAAAGCACTTTGAGCTATGATATTGGGCTTCAAGTGAAGATCAAGAGTTGGGCCCATCGAAGAATTGAAGTTGACCGAATATTCGTTAAACTCATAATCGACAACAATCATGTTTTCGTCGAATCTTCTGCGGGCAACAATAGTATCACGATTTTCAAGTCGTTTGAGAAGTTTTAGACCAGTTTCTCTACCTATCATAGCTGAAGTATAGCCCGATTTTGCCGAAAAGTTATAAAGCTGATATTCTTCACCAGTGGTGAGCAATTGGGTGAAGTTTGATTTCAGAACAGTTTCAGCGATCTGATCCGAAGAGCATTTGCCAACGTCGAGGAATAAAAGACTGGATTCATCATCACTGACGTTGTTTTGCAAATGACAATTGGAATCTAATTTCCCCAGAACTAACGTATTGTTAGCCCAAAGATTCAATGCATTTTCAGCATAGACTCCATAGATTTTGCCATCGATGTCGGTCGCAAACCCTGGTAAACCTTCATAGCCTGCACCACCAACGGCAATGACATTCTCGGCAGCTGCACCATCGGAGAATTGAAAAATACCCTTGCTTTGGCCCATCGGTAAAACAACAGGTTTTTGGAGACCAACTTCGTTGAGTAACATCGAAAGATAAGATTCCGACCAACCACCATACGCCTGCCACGTGTTGATGTAAATGAAATCGACACTTTCATCATTGACGGCAGCTAGAATAGCACTAACAACTTTGGAAGTAATGGATGTGGTTGAATCAGAGTTTTTGAAAATCTTGTAAGACTTGATCTTAGTGTTGGGAGCATTAGCAAGTAAAACTTTAGCAGCAAGAGTGTCTTCAGTGAGTTTATCTTTGGAGAAAAGGTATGTGGAATTAGAATAGATGTCCAAAACCGAAGAAACAGAGTCATTGGATAGAAGGTATTTAGAATTGACACCATCACCTATAATTGCAACCGTAACATTGGAACCGTCTGCATATGACAATGAAGAGTTGGTTGCTGCCAAAGACCAATAGCTATAATCGGTTGCATTGTCAGCAGCAATATGATAGGAAGAACGAGTCACGTTGTAATCAATAATGCTAGAAATATTGAAACTTGTTGCCATACATGACCCTGTTGAAGCCAATAACAACGGAGTTGAAAGCTTCATCTTGTTGTGGATTGCGGTGGGATATCAAAAAATGGATACAGCTGCTCATACAGGAATTATTCAATGCAGTTTCGCTAGAGCAAGTGCATGTGGTTTATATATGAAAAACTTCTTTTGTTGGAACTCAAAGACTACAATATTTAGAGTTTATCAAAGGTGGGAGCATTTCTGAGATTGTTGACATCAATTCCCTCTTTGAGGACCTGAGCTGATTACTAGAGGAAAAAACTGGCCAATTAAAAGTTCCCAAAAAGGTAGAAACGGCTCAAAACTTTACCATCAGGTGTAGAGTCCAAATCCTGCCGACGGTTAGAATCTTTTTGCGAAGACAGGTGATGTTGAGGGGAAACAGGAAAACATGTGCCGTTTGAGCCTCCCCTCCCGAACAAAACGAGACGAGCGGTGACAATGAGCAATTTTTGTCTTCCCTACAGCGGAACAAATTTGCTCCATGTTTCTCCAGGAAAAGCTAACCTGTGGCCATGTTATTTACAATGGTGCAAAGCTATCATAATAAAGAACGTTTATAGAAGATAATTAGTGCATGCAGGATGCACGCCCGTTGAATACTTAAGAGATGTAGCATTAGAATTCGATTGACTCAGACTCGAAGACATAAGTGTCTTTGGTCATGCCTAAAACAGAAGTGAGCAAGAAGCCTAAGCTGTGCCTTTTCTGTCTGTAGAACCCTGCCCTTTTGAGAATGTTGATGTCGAAATTCTCGAAATTATATACGTCGATGGAAATTTGATTGACATTACTCTTTTCGTTGGTGATGAACTTCTTAAAAACCATCGAGATCAAATCTTTGAATAGTTCAGCCTTGACATACACCTTTCGAACGGCATATGCAATTATCTCGACATCCACTTTGTCGTCAGAAGGGGATTTTGTCTGCTTGCATGCTAGGAATGCAACAGGGACTTCTCTGTAGACAATACAGAAAGTATTATCTTTCATATGCTTAACTAAGTCCCTGTCGGCCTTGTTCAACTTATTGTAGTTTTTTTCCACATCTGCTAAAACAGCATATTTATTGAGGTCTATTCCGAAATACTTATCAAAATTTTTTGGAACTGTGTCTGCTTCCTGTTGTAGCGGATTAGAGAGGAATTTCAAGAAAGTGAAAAAAGTGGCCACAATCATGGCAAGCATAAACAACATTGTAATAGCATCATCCATAAAATAACCATTGGCGTACAAGGACTTCACTCCGTCCCACGTACCCTTCTTGAATGTGTATTCGGTGAAGTAGTCGCCGACTTTGTAGTAAGCGATCATTGTGAAAATACCAAACCCGAGAGAAGAAAAGACACGAGAACTGATGATCGAACGAATAAATGCGGATTTGCGGTGCAACAAATAATCCATTTGTAAGTTTGTGACCGCCTCACATTCTGTTGGCAGAATGTAAGTGGAATTGATAGATGGAGGAGCTTCGGCAGGAATTGGAGCATCGATATGGGCATCAACCTGTTTGACCGGCTTTGAAAAAATCTCCTTCTTCGCCTGTTTTGGTTTGGTGCTAGTTACAACCTTAGTTGTTTCAGTTTTATTTTCAGGGTCCTTCTTTTCCGGCTTCTTCAGTGCATCAAGGTTCAAATCTTTGAGGATCTGCTCGTAGTTGTCAGGCTTCGTGCCCATCTCTTTGCCTTGGTACAAGGCTTCGGCTAAAGTTGGTGGTCTTTCAGGGAACTGTCCTTTCTTAGGTGGCATGGTTGAAGTTTAGACGTCGTTTGGCAAATGCAGATAGTGTTGTTGCAGGTAAATCCAGACAGATACAGGAGTATGGCAAATTTTTCAGCCCGTCTGGAAAAATCAAAGTCTAAGTAGCCTCCGATATCAAACTCCAATCGCTATTGCTGCTGTCCAGTTCGGAGAAAAAAATCGAATCGGGCAGCGTTCATCGGGCACGTGCGGGAAATTTAGGGGCGGTGCGGTGACAGAGACTCGAACGGGGGGTCGTGTGCCGCTGCTTCGCAGACTGTTTGCAGCATGAGGGGGGGGGGGGCCAAGCCCGGGCTACCAGATTGATCAGATTCAAGCCACAGGCTCCGCTGGTTACATTCTACATATCTACAAGGTTGGAGGTAATGCGAAAAAAAGTATGAGTAAGATCTCTTTGTAAAGCGTGTCATCCTTATGCAGGGGCCATGCTAATCTTCTCTGTATTTTTTCGATTGACCATATGTCCCGAAGGACGAAGTTTTGAATTGGAAAAGGATATAGAGCGCTCTACTCACGTGACATAACAGTATATTTTATTATGTAATCCTTATTCTGGGTAAAATTTATAGTAGTAATAATTTTATAAGCAAAGCTTATTGATTGAGTTAGTTAAAAATGCCGATTACGTCAGCATAGTCAATTTTATTTAATGCTTCTTCTAGTTCCAAGATATCCACTAGCAAGAGATTGAGGTCAAGAATAATGCTTAACACAGCAACCGACTGCCCATATATCCAAGGCGAGCCACACGAAGGTCGACGGTTTTTCTCGGCCGCCCCCTTCTGCTTATCCAAACGCGTCTTTCCCCCATGCGGTAGGAGCAAGGAAAAAGAGAAGGATAGGGAAAGAAATAAGCGCAGCTAATGACATTTCCTTTTTCGAGTTTAATTTGTCTCCGGGACGAAGGGAAGATGGCTCTTTTTCTGTCTTTTGCCACCAACAAGAGAGGACTTTTATCGGAAGAAACCCATACATTCACGACTCCCCATAATGTCAGACGTTGGAGAGCACAAGCGACTGCCGGATACGTCGCTGGAAGAAAGAAGTCCAAAACGAAAGGCGACGGCCGACAAGTCTGAAACAGCTGAGCCAAAAATGGTCGTGAAGATAGAAGAGGATGCTAATCAGGACTTTGACGACACTCACATGAAGCAAGAAGAAGCTGCAGCTGGCGAGGATGACTGGCTGAAAAAGGAGGATGACAAGTCTTTTTTACGGAATTTAAATTCTGGTGTAGTGCCCGGTTCGGATCAAACAAGTCATTTGAAGCAGAATCTGCTAACGCTTAACCTAATCTTGCAACATTACAAACTTTCGAACGAACTCCCGAAGTATGAGTTTACTAGGAAGCCCAAATTGAAATTCCGGCCTCCACCATGCACAGTACTAGAGTTGACCGACCTAGATTTCCGTTCTCCCTTGGATGAGCAAGTTGAAATCGAAGACTTGTATTTCCTCCATTTCGCCTTGTCGTACTGCAAGAAGGCAGTCATCATAACTGGTGCAGGTATCTCAGTAAACTCGGGTATACCCGATTTCCGTTCCTCAGATGGACTATTCCAAGGCTTAGCATCAAAAACGACGGGGTCAGGAAAGAACTTGTTTGATTATAACGTTTTCAGGCATCCCGAGTCCATTGGCAAGTTTGAGAGAATGATCGAGAAACTCTACCATCTTTCACAAGAGTCCAAACCATCCCCATTCCACCTCATGATAGACGAGTTGTCCAAGCAGGGAAGATTGTTGAGGCTATATACGCAGAATATTGATTGCTTGGATATTGAACTGCCACATTTGAAAACCGAAATACCGCTAACTTTCAATAAGAGCTCGAATCCTAAAGCTGTCCAACTCCATGGAAATGTTAAGCTGCTGAACTGCTCAAAATGCAACTATATCAGTGAGCTCAATCAAGAATACTTCAAAAACAGGAAATTTGGAGAAAGTAGACTAATCAGGTCATGCCCTGCATGTGAGGAAATGAACATAGTAAGGCAAATTGCCGGTAAAAGAATTCAAAATTCAGGAATTTTGAGACCAAGAATCGTGCTATACAACGAGTTTCATCCAGACGGTGAGATAATAGGTACCATCACAGAAAAGGACCTAAAGAGCAAGCCAGACTGTCTGATT
This sequence comes from Pichia sp. NRRL Y-27259, assembly GCA_030563085.1. Taxonomy (NCBI): domain Eukaryota; kingdom Fungi; phylum Ascomycota; class Pichiomycetes; order Pichiales; family Pichiaceae; genus Pichia; species Pichia sp. NRRL Y-27259. The sequence goes on from JAKUBB010000006.1 coordinate 155,221, forward strand.
GTCACCGGGACGACATTGAAAATTCCCGGTGTCAGGAGACTAGTTAAAGAGATGGCAAAAGTCGTCCACTCAAACAAAGGGTATGTCATATGGATGAACATTGAAGAACCACCTAAAAATGTCGTGGACTACGTTGATTATTTTGATTTGATCGTCGTTGGTGACTGCCAAATGATTCCATCTTTGGTAAAGCTATATGATCACATCTACACCGACAAGAAGAAAGTTAATTCCAAGGCGAAGACAAAGACATCTAAACCGAAAAAAATGCCAACTACACCACCTTCTGCACCCGTGAAATTAGAGAACAAAATAGAATCATGAAAAGAGTTTTTTTTTGATTTTCGTTGTTCTATTTCTTTTCTCATGTATACACACGCTATATAATTGTACACTAATACACCTGTTCTATTACACAACTATTCGAAATCGTCGTCATCATCTGGTATCTCTATCTCATCTTTTGGTTCCTTTGGTTCTTGAGCTTCATTCCATTGTGTGACATCATCTATGTGACTCAAAATTAACTCCACACTCTTATTGCTATCCTTATCACTACAATCTAATGGCAAGAACTGCACCATACCAAAATCGTCCACAAGCTGGGCAATAGCCTTATTCAACTTTCTGAACTTCTCATTACCCGTCACGTAGTCACCCTTATCTTCATCATTATATTCTTCTAGCAATCTAGGATCAGGATTGAAAAATTTTTTCAATTCTCGTTTACCGACGGTATCTTTGATCAAGTCAACTTTTGAAAGAACGTTTATATGTGGTAATTCAAGGAATATCATGGTAGACATTGCGCTCAGTGCGCCTGAGAAAAACTTACCTCTGTCGACAACAAATGGTGCTTCCAAAAGATATGTGCAACAAAGTCTGAATCCAAGTTGTTGCTGCAAATGTTGCACAAGCAGAGGAACTATGGGAACATGCGAATACAACTCGACTTGTCCCGGACAATCGAAGATCAAATAGTCATTATTGTAATCCCCGATCTGTTCGTCGAGCCAGTCGAGATTATCCATCAAGAACTCAAAGCAATAAATCAAGGCTCCATTCGGTCCTAGCCCGAGCTCTTCCTGCACATCACTTATGGAGATCAAGTCACGTATATCAATACTAAAGGAATATTCTGTTGGATCTGCAGCAGGGTCGAGGTTGACCAAATGTGCGGTACGCCCGATGGATTCCATATACGACATAACCGAATTGCAGAACGTTGTCTTTCCAGCACCGGCTGGACCAAGTGTCAAAACTCCCACCTTGGACATGATTGCTGTTTTGTAATGGATATATGTTTCTTTGTCAGAGTTGTATTGAACAATGAGGAAGTCTGCAGAGAAGTAGATACAGTTCATATGAACAAGCAAGTCAGGGCAAAAATATAAAATTTTTGTCTCCTATTTTTTTTCTTTTCTTTCCTTGATAGCGAAGATTGGAGCTGATAAAAGTTGGGAATTCTTCGATTCTTTGATAATTCTTTTTACAGACAGTAAATGGGAATATATAAATATGTATATGTATATACTTGCAGGGAAAGGTGCAACCTACTCTTCTTTCTTGACAGCATTAGATTTACCGCCCAGCATCTTTATAGCGAGCTTGATCATCTTACTGAACCACATGAAGTTCAAGAACTGGAAGCCCGAGTTGAGGATGTAGACCATAGGGAGCAACCAGAATGGGTAGTGGCTTCTCTCTGGCCAACAGAGGAATATACTCTTGATGGTGGCATAGACCCCCCAGATCAATCTGGAAAAGAAGAACGCCGTGATCAAGAATAGCCCGTTAACTGTGATGAGCTTATCGGACCACATACCCTTTGGAGACCTAGTGAACATCCAGTGTAGCTGGACAAAGGGTGTGCTCAACTCGTAAATTAAGAAGGAACAGAGGTATGGCTGGCAGAAGGGTGTATAGGTCGTTCCAAAGACGATCAGGGCGCCGAACGCGTGGAACAAGAACTCTGGACCAAATATGTCGTAGTGGAAAACACAACAGTAGAGCAAATCCCAGATGAAGTACCCGACGGTGAACGAATTGACCAGCGCAGCAAAGGGGTAGCTTCCTCTGACGGGATTTTTACGGAACATGGGATGGAGAAACATCGGGATGCAGAAGAACACAGAGAGGATTGCCTGGACAAGGGAGACGATTCTGATGTCGAAATTCAGCTTGGTCTTCTTGTCCTTCTCCGCTAGGTCGTCGTAGAACTTCCCGAACACTCGTGAATTGATCCATGGCGCAACTAGCATGATGCCATGGAAAGCAGCTGTGAAGAAGGCCACCTCATGCCAATGCTCAACGAACTGGTTGGACGGGTTTGCAGGAAAAGGTCTGAGAGAGAGGAAAGGGTCGGAGTCGATGTAGAGCTTCATGGTCTCGTCTGTTTTCCAACAGATGGATAGGTTCGGCAGGGTAGCTGTGCATACTGCTCTCAATGGAGGAGTCGGAAACAACGGCTAAGAGATCGTCCCGCCCCTGTATTTTAAATGCCTTCTCTCCCACCCCCCCCCTCGTCAGTTTGGAATTCTTTAATTCCGGATCTGGCGAGATTTCATTCTCTCGCGTATGCTTAAATATGGCAATTCATACATTAGTTTTGACTACACTAGCAGCTGTAAATGAAAGGAAAGGGAAAGAGACATAAAAAGGAGAGAAAATGGCTAACCTACACGCTCTTGTAGCCGGCAACAAAGCCCCCGAGAAGGGCGGCCAAACCTATGGCACCTGGGTCTGGAATACCACCCTCGCTGTCGAATCTCTTGAACTCGTCTTCACCAACGTAGGAGGCTCTTCCGAATTTGGCGGCCAACTTCCTGGTGCTGTCGGCACCTTTCTGGGCTGCCTCTGCTGCCTTGGAGACGTCGCATGTGTCCTTGAAGGTCTCGACGAATGGGATCAACGCATCCATGAGAGTTCTGCCTCCTACACGTGCACGAGTGTATTTCTGGAGACCTGCTAACCCGGCGGCTACAGTGTCTGCAAAGTCCTTCTCCGAGACGGTGAAGCCACCTCGGGTTTCCTCTTGCTTCTTTAGGTGTGTACCCATGGAGGAGATGAAAATGGAGTACAACCCACCAGAGGTACCACCCATTGCGGATTCAACCAAGTCACCCATCTCGTCAAACATCTTGACGGCGTCCTTTGTGTCGAGCTTCTTTTCCTGCAATGCTTTCGTGATACTGTGTGCACCGGACGCTAGGGTCTCACCACAATCACCGTCACCGGCAACGCTGTCGTACATGGTGACCTTTGGCTCGACCTCCAAGACCTTCTTGCAGCCCTCTTTCAAGATGGCTTCGACGGTGGCCGGGTTGAACTTGACGTTGGAGGAGGCCGTGCGGATGACTGGAGGCTCCGTGATGATGTGAGAGCCCAATTGGGACCATTGGTCCGTGGTGACACCGGAGTTCCAGGCAAGGGCGGTAGTTGGGAGATCTAGACATCTTAAGACTTCCTTGCCTCCGGCTCTGGTGACGTTCAACATGGTAATGGAGAACCCCGGACCGTCCAAAGAGGTGGTGAATGAGCCCGTATAAATTCTGACCGGCTTGAGCTTGTACAATGAGGCCAATTTCTCGGTAACGATGGACTGGATTGCGTATAATTCCAAGTTGGAGGTGGCACCGAGATTATTCACCATGAGGACAAACTCATCATCCTTCTCGTATGGGACGTAGTATCTCTCCTTGTCGTTAGGATCGAGTAAGTATTTAAGTAACGTCTCGACCAATTGCTCAGCCGTTGGGATAGGATTGACTCTTTTGATTCCGTGCTCGTTGTGGATACCCATACCGATTTCGATCTCGTCCTTGCCCAATTCGTCAATCTGCTCTTCCTCCTCGTCACTCTTGTCCTCCTCTCCCTTCTCGTAGTCTGCCTTGGAAGAAGGCACAGTGACACGGTCCAAAGAAGCACCGATGGTGATCAAGTTCTCAATCACCTTCTGGCCTAGCGCATGGACTTCGTCGAGGGAGGCTGCGCCGTTGTCCAAGGCGGCCTTAGCACCGACAATCTTGTGGACAAGCGAGGTACCGGACAATCCTCTTCTACCAACCATGCCATTCTTGGTCCGACCGACGGAAACGTCGTCCTGGACAATCAACATCTCGGCGTTGGTACCCTGCGACTTAGCACGCTCTGCAGCCAATCCGAAGTGCAAAATGTCACCTGTGTAGTTCTTCACGATGATGATGGTCCCCTTCTTGGAAGGCTTGGAATTCACACCGGCGAGAATCTGCTTCACGGAGGGGGAGGCAAAAATGGACCCGGAGACCGCCACGTCGAGCAACCCGTCCCCAACGAAGCCTAGGTGCAATGGCTCGTGTCCGGCTCCTCCGCCGGAGACGAGTGTGACCTTGTTTTCGGATGGCTTGGAGTTGTACACTACTCTCTCGGCTTCGATGTACTTCAAGAACGGGTTGGCAAGGCAGACACCGTTGATCGAGGAGCGGACAATGTCCTTTTCGTAGTTCCAATGTTTTTCAGATGGCATTATTCTATTCTATGTTTGATTCTCGGATGTGTTCTGTGTTCTGTTTCTAATTGAGGGAGATGAAATGTAGGAACTTTTGAGAGGAAGAACTGAAGCATTAGAAGAAGAAGAAGAAGAAGAGTGCATGAGAGACGCAGAAGAAGAACAACACATCCCACCCAAGAGGGGACCCGGCCTCTCGTCTTCGCCAGCCTCAGCGGACATCCTCCCTGCCAAGGACATCCGTTCCCGCAGTGCTTCCGCCTCCTGACCTCCCTCCCGTCCCCTCTCTTCTCGGCCCCTGCTTTTTGCCCTTCCCCGTGCCCGTTTTCCGCTGTCCTCGCCCCCCACAGGCCGGCGGAGCACTCCCAGCAATCCCGGGGCCCGGGGGTGGTCGGTCGACGCCGGGGGCGTTAGCTGGGGACGTGAAGGGCCAGACGTAGGACGGGACGGGACATCTTGGAGGTGTAAGAGGCCTGACAGAAGACGGTTCCACTTGCCAGGCCCTGGCGTGGAAGGGAAAGCAAACGAGAAGGGTGTATGACGTGCGTGCGTGCGGCGGCATCGGTGTCCAGAAATAACCAGCAGCACACACGACCGATTCCTCATTTCTTGCCGTCGTAGCATATATCTAACTGAAAGTCTTAATCGCAGAATGTCGTGTTTTGCACTCTCCGACAGCCGCCGGTCGTTCACCGGCTGAGCATTGATACCCGGGAGGTACCTTTTGCGGAGTACATTGTTCTTATTCGTGCCTCACGGCAGGGTCCATTACACTACAACTGCAGTTTTAGCTGTCTCAGCTCTCCGTTGGGTGGCTCTTGGCAGTGTTCGTGGTAGACATGTAGCAGCCATTTAGCAGAAAGGCATTTCTTGCTATCAGGCTCAGAAGAACGCCCGGCTCTCGAGTGCTCCCCGGATGCAAGCTCAGCGAAAAGGAGAGGTGAGCCGTCCCGAATGGGCAACTCCGGAAAAACAAACAGCAGCAGCACGGAAAAAAAAAGAGATAAAAAAATGAACAAAAAAAAGTGAAGCAGTTTCTCCGGGGCTCACGTGAGCAAACCGCATTTCGTGTCGTGTCACGACAGCAGATGTGTCGCGATAGCGACATCGAAGGACAATAGCAGCGGCGTGGGGGAGACAGGGGAAGAAAGTGAGGCGGGGGGGGGAAGAGGGACGATAAGGAGAGGCTGGAGAAGAAGAAACCGTGAAAGAAACGGGCTAGGACCAGCGGAACAACATCTGGCCAGTCAGAAAAACCCGTACAGGACCCGAAACGCCTCGAATGCTGACGCTGCTGAGTTTCAACCAGGACAGAACGTGTCTTGCAGCTGCCTCGGCGTCGAGGTTCGCCATCTACAACTGCGACCCGTTCGACAGCTGCTACACATGCGCACAGCACACGGTGACCATTGCCGAGATGTTGTTTTCGACATCGCTAGTAGCCATTGTGGACCCGGCTGTCGGCACGTCATGTCTGCGCATTATCAACACCAAGAAGAATTCCACTATCTGCGAGCTAGCGTTCCCCTCTCGCATCGTCAGCGTGAAGATGAACAGAAAGAGAATCGTGGTCTTTTTGGCCACCCAGGTGCTCGTATACGACGTGTCGTGCATGAAGCTACTGCAGAAAATAGAGCTGTCCAACCCATGCGTCGAGGACAACGGTGTCCAACACATTGCTTGCGATTTGTCCTCGTCGGACTTGTCCGTTCTCGCGTTTCAGCAGTTTGACCCTCCTGCCTCCTCTGCCCCTGCTAATGGAGCAGATCATGCCAATGGCGCTGGCAACAGCAATCAAAACGGAAGTGGAGAGCGGCATAGCGATACTACCGAAAACGATAACTTGGGTTTACAAAGTGGCAATGCGGTCATCTTTGATGCTTTGAAACTATCTCCGTTGTGCATCATCAATTGCCACAAGACCGCTCTTCAAATCCTCACGCTTTCTGAAAACGGCGTACTACTGGCGTCTGCCTCGAAAAAGGGGACAATCATCCGCATCTTCAACACGCAGACAGGCAGCAAACTCTGTGAGTTTAGAAGGGGCTCCCTACCCGCATCAATCTGCTCTTTGTCATTCAACTCCAACAACACGATTCTCGCCTGCTCCTCCATCACGGGGACAGTTCATTTTTTTAGCGTGCCCGAAAGCATTGCATATTTAGGGGTGTCGAAAGACCTCGCGTCAGCGTTCTCATCGATTCCACCGACAGCAACCATGGACACTTTAATTACCGACACTCCATCAATTGCATCGTCGTCACTACCCTCCCCGAATAAAACCATACCCGGGATACCATCTAACGAGCTGCCGAATTCCTCTTCTCTCACCACAGAGGAGACAGATGAGGTACAGAAGCTTATGGCATCCGTGGATAACCTTGAAAGAGGAGGAAAAGGCACCTCCGCCTTGCAAAAGACTAAAAATTTAACAAGCATGTTGTGGTCTCAATCCAAACAGTATCTCCCCATACAGATTAGCTCCATGCTCGAGCCAAAACGTGACTACGCCTTTATCAGGCTCCCGGCCACCGGCGACTCCATGATAGGGCTGCATGAGAATACCTGCTACATCGCCACTGCCGATGGAATGTTTTTACAGTACAATATCCCTTCTCCCTCGGCATCCGACACCCCTACCGCAACCAACCCTATCACGAACTCGCCCACCGAATGCAAGCTAGTCAAACACCACCAGATACCTTTGTAAAACCTTGCATGACCTCTTGCAAACCCGGCTGTAATATTGCTATGTACCTGCTATAGATTGTACCACTTATATATAACTTCAACAACTTCAACTCCACCTCGCTTATCCGCACAGTAAGGGAAAAATACTCATGAAGAAAACAAAATGTACGTACCACGAAAAAACGACGAAAAATTTTCTGACGTCAACATAGGCCACCAATCCTGCCTGTAATGTCCGACGGAGAAAAAAAGTAGCCCATCTTTCGGAAGTTTCATTTACATTCCTTCAAGTGCAAGAGGAAAGAATTCCCACACCCGTATTGGCACATAACCATCATGTCAGGGCAGAGGAAGCTCCAACAGTAAGTACATCAACGAGAAATATTTCACAAATCAGCTTTTTTCGAAATTAGCCAGACAAATACTAACCAACTAACACTTCAATTTTAACTTGATAAACTTGTTGTCTTTTAAAGGGAGATGGACAAAGTGTTCAAAAAAATTCTAGAAGGTTTGGAAATATTCGATACCTTATACGAAAGACATGAAAATGTAACGAATCAGTCGCAGAAGGAGAAGCTTGAAAATGATTTGAAGAAAGAAACGAAAAAGCTACAGCGATTTAGAGAACAGGTGAAAAACTGGCAAGCTGCTAACGAAATTAAAGACAAAAACCAACTTCTGGAACATCGTCGTTTGGTCGAAGTGGCGATGGAAAAGTACAAAGTGGTTGAAAAAGGAAGTAAAACAAAAGCTTATTCTGATCAGAGTTTGGCTGCTGCCGATGAACCTGAGATTGACAATGAGGCTATAGAGTTTGTTAGACAATCATTAGACACTTTACAACACCAGACAGAAGGTTTGGAGTGTGAAATTGAAAAGTTGCAGCCGACAAAAAAGGGTAAAAAAAACATCCATAACGAAGAACAAAAGAAAGAACTTGAAGAGCTACTTTCCTCTCATCAGTGGCATACGGAGAAACTTGAAATTGTTCTAAGGTTACTACAGAATGAAATCTTATCAGTTGATGATATCATGAATCTAAGTGATGATATAACGTATTACCTCGATGAAAATAAAAATCCCGATTTTATGTTCGATGATACAATCTATGATGACCTAAATCTTGAGGCTGAGCAAGCTCTGATAAACGAAATTCATGTCATACCAGATGACTCAACGAATAACAACACGATACCCTCATCGTCCGGAAATACGAAAGAGTCCTCACCAATGCCAGAACAAATCACCAGATCTCGTTCGACTCAACCTATATCGAACTCAACTTCAAGATCGAATTCCATCCAAGCTTCAAGATCAAACTCCATACCTAACCAGCCGACACCTCCAAAATCAACTTCAAGCAGTCATATACCATTGAACAGCACGAAACAAGACACACATGAAAAACCACCCGTAATACAGTCGATTGGAACCTCTTCAACACATCAAGCAACTGTTACCACATTGAAACCAGCACCGGTACCCGCTTTAACGAGTGAAATCAAATGGTCGAGTGTTGTGACAGCTGCCAAGAAAAAGGACCCTTCTCCTCCGTTACAAAATTCTATTAACACAAATGCCTTGAACGCAGCAAGTGTTTTGGAAGCATTAAAGAAACAAAAGCCAAAAGACTCTACCCCAATTGCTTCGTCAAATGGATCCGCAACCCTTCATACGTCTGCTTCTGCTTCTATTGTGGACACCAACAATGAAAATGGAATAGATATTAATGGCCAAGCAACGACAACGACGACGACGATAAATCCTCCACAAAATGCATTAAACAAAACATTGATTCAACCGTCCCTTTCAACTGACAGCAAGGTGGAGATTGAAAAAGCTGAAAATATTGCAGAGTCGAACATAACGTCAACATCCAAGACCAGTTTAAACTCAGATCCTGCTTTGAATTCAACCTTGGACTCACATACAGGTTCAAATGTTGAAACACCATTCCTTCCAGTAGGTGCATCATCAATAGCATTATCTAAAGGATTTACCAAATCACAATCTCTTGCCGCGGCTACAGATGGATTTCGCTTCTTACCACCTGGTATCCAATCTTTTATTCTATCCATATCTGCAAGTAAAGATATTGCGAATAGTACATATAGTCCATTTCAATCAATCAACCACACTCCAAACAGGACTTATCCAACTGGACTGAAGGCAATCCATTTGGCAGAATCCTGGAACAAGATCAAAACATCCAAAGATCTGTTGGCGACCATTTCAGCTCTTGATCATGACTCTCTATTTTTTGGATACTATTATGGTAAGTCTAGCGAAGAAAGAAATAGCGCTTTGCAAGTACTAACCCAAAAGGGTTGGAAACAGCAAATATCAGGACTTGATTGGTATTTACCAAGATCAATCGTCTCGAAGGGTGACGACTGGAATATTGGTGATTATGCTGTTTTTAACGTCGATAAATGGAATGTTTCTGAACGCAGAAATGTTAGAATAGAAAATAGTGATCTTGTATGATTAACTAATTTTCGATTCTTTTTCCTTTAATCGAGTGATTTTGAAGCCCAACTATCTGTTTTGATTATATATTGTATATGATCTAGTTGCTTGTGAGTTTACTACTTACATTTTGGTCTCGTTTTGGTTTTTTTATTCTCATTTTTACGTTCACGTTTCTACTGAAATAGTATATTATTTAAGTCTTAAACTTTTTCATATATATCAAGTATCTATTCAAATTTTTTAATCATTCCTTGAAGTGTTTTTTAAAAAGTAAGACCGGCTGTCTGAAAAATTTAATGAAAAAATAACCAAGTAAATTTTTTTTCACACAAGAAACAAATTACAAAGTTTAATCTTCTTCCTCATCAAAAAGTTTTTCATCATGAGAATCCTCAATATCTTCATTAGGATCACTTATATCAGAGTAGTCTTCCATTTCAACATCTTCATCTGACGAGCTATCTTCTTCTGAACTTTCATCACTTCCTAATTCACCTGCCTTCTTTCTTTCTTCTCTCCTCTGCTTCTTCAACAACTTCTTTTCATTTTTCTTGGCAACATTAGCAGCTTGTTCCTTCTTTCTCAAGTCTTTAGCTTTTTTCCTGAGTGCATGTTGCTGTTCCAGTTTATTCATTTGGGCCTTGGTTTTCGAAAATTGTGAATGATATAGGACCTTACCATCGCATACCCCATCTTCAATTTTTATGAGCTCTAATTTCATTCTGGGGCCGATTTCACTGAGTTTGACTGCCTTCTTTCTCTTCTGGCCTGGTGCTGTTTCTATTTTACTTTCTTCGGCAGAAGGTTTGGTTAGAACTGAGGAATCATCACCTTCATTCACTTCCACAATGGAATCGTCTTCAACTTCCGAATCGGACGTAAAACCGGCTTGTGCATATGGATCAAGAATTATATCAGCGACGTCTTTGGTTTTAGAAAGATTTGGTAGTTTCTTGTTCAAATGACTTTTTACGTTAATCAACTTTTTAACGTTTCTTGAAACATCAACCAACTTTGTGTCAATAACGTAATGCCTCAACTCAATAATTCCAGTTTCCTTATCTTTATTTAGCAAAAGTACACGTCTAATGGTTCCCACTTTAGTATTTATTGGGGAGATAGGAGGGAACATATTTTGGAACATGGTAACAACAAGTTTTTCTTCTGGAGATGCATTCTTAGGATTTGTGAAACCACTTATAACAAGTAAAGGTGGATTCACAAATTCATGCGAAGAGGCACTTATCGACTTTGGATTTTTCTGTATACGACTAACGTCCTTACAAAGTGAGTATTCTAACACTTTGAAACTTATTGTTGGACCCCTTGGCATGGAAGAGAGTCTTAAATGAGTGGATCCTGTTTTCTCGTTTTGACTGAAAAGCATCAAATAAGTAATTCCCAAAGGACCTGCCATGACAACAAAATCTTTGAGTTTATTCGATTTACGTTCACGAAGACGAATTGCAGTATGTGGTTGCATCATGTTCCTAGTGTCTTTGACAAGTTGGGTAAGGGTATTGTTCTCCAAAGCAGTACCTAAATGGATAACCATGGATCTAGGTATTGACTTTAGGTCCGCTTCGGATTGCTTTGCATGAGTTCTCTTTTTTTGCTATATAATCCAAAATGAAACACGTTAGTTTCTCATACTCCATGTTAGTACAAACTCTCGGAAAAAAAAGCTAATTGTGTCAGCCTGTAGCCCTGGTTTTAGAAAAAACATACTCTTCTTCTAGCCATTTGTTGGGTTTTGTCTTGTGCCAGATTCTTTTGAAAAGTGGTAGCAGTAGTGCTATTAATAAAGGACCTAAAGCAAACATGAATAGCTGAAAAATTGTTGATAAAAAAATCTTTCAAAAATATTCAAAAAGTAGAAAAATAAAAAGTGAGAAATTTAAAAAATCAAGGAAATAGAAAATAAATTTTTTTTTTCCTATCTTTATGTTAAGATGATAAATTTAGATGAAAAATGAAACAGAGAAATTCTAAAACTTGAGAACAGAAACCTGTTTTACAATTACATCGATCTAGAAAACACAAAGAAACACGAGGAACTAAGCTATGTCTTCTGTGAGCTCGGCGAAAGTTGGGAAATCCCATAAGAAAATTACCAACAAATATCTGAATGATTTAAAAAAGAAATTATCTGCTTCAAACAAGAAAAAGGATACTAAACAAGTTCTTAAACCAGAACCTGATTCGGATTCTGATGATGGTGGAAAGGATGCAAGCCATGATGATGCTGCGGACCAAATTGAAAAGAGGAATCAAGAAATAGAAGAAGAAAACTTGAAAAAGTCGTTCAAAGATTTCGGCTTGAAAGATGATATATTGGAAGCAATTGAACAGTTGAACTTCGATAAACCAACTCCCATTCAAGCACAATCCTTAGGCCCTGCTCTTGAAGGTAGAGATATTATTGGTATTGCGCAAACTGGTTCAGGTAAAACTGCTGCATTTGCCATTCCTATTTTGCAGGCTTTATGGGAGGCTCAAACTCCATACTTTGCATGTGTGCTAGCACCTACCAGAGAATTAGCATACCAAATAAGAGAAACTTTTGACGCGTTGGGTTCGAACATGGGCCTTCGATGCTGTACAATTGTTGGAGGTATGGACATGATGGAGCAAGCTAGAGATTTAATGAGAAAACCTCATGTTATTGTGGCCACACCGGGACGATTGATGGATCATTTGGAAAATACCAAAGGTTTCTCATTAAGGGCTTTGAAATTTTTGGTTATGGATGAAGCAGACAGATTGCTAGAGTTAGAATTTGGTCCTGTTCTTGACAAAATCCTACAAATTATCCCAAGGAAAAGAACAACGTATTTGTTTTCTGCCACATTAACCTCCAAAATAGATAAACTCCAAAGGGCATCTTTGCACAACCCTGTCAAGGTTGCGGTAAACAGTAAATACTCCACTGTTGAAACTTTGATACAGACTTTGATGGTTGTTCCGGATGGGTTCAAAAACACTTTTCTCATTTACCTTTTGAACGAGTATGTGGGAAAGTCTGTCATCATATTTACAAGAACATGCGCACATGCTCAAAATATATCACTTTTAGGAAGAATCCTTGGGTTTTCAGCAATCCCTCTACATGGTCAATTATCACAAGCTCAAAGATTAGGTGCGTTGAATAAATTTAAATCGGGAGACAAGAGTATATTGGTTGCCACTGATGTTGCCGCCAGAGGATTGGATATTCCATCTGTGGATTTAGTCATAAACTACGATATACCTACGGACTCAAAAGCATACATTCATCGTGTAGGTAGGACTGCCAGAGCGGGACGGTCAGGTAAATCCGTTTCGCTTGTTACTCAGTATGATTTGGAGCTGATTTTGAGAATTGAAAAGGTCATCAATATGAAGCTCCCAAAAGAAGTTCCTGATAAAAATGAGATCCTTGCCTTACACGATTCTGTTGACAGAGCTTCAGCCGAATCCATTCGCCAAGTTAAACAATTCCACAGTAACAGAAAAATACGTAGGGGATGATTGATTCCCTTTTTGTATATATAAAACAATGTATAGCAGGCCCCGCTAGTCAAATAATTAACACTGACGATTTTATGTAATCTTTTTAGCTCTGCGCACTATTTTTCTCCATGAAGTTGTGAGTCTGAGGGTCAACTGGAATATATTCTCTCTTTGCTAAGAAGCAAGCACATGCCGTGTATTGACCATTCATGCCAGCACATGATGTACCTCTCAGTTTAGAAGAGCTTGTTGCCTTGAAAAATAAGGGTGATAGCAATTCAGAAAACAAAAACACCGGCAAAACGAAGTTTTTGACCAAAGTTCAGAGAGAGAAACTACAGCATGAGAAATCAAGCAAAAGGATTGATGAAAAAAGACCAGAGAAAAAGAAAGTCACAAAAGAGGTAAACAGCTCTTCGGAAGAGGATAAAAATCAGAATCTCAACGCATTTAATCAAGCTGTAAAACGAAACAGATCCAATCAGCAAAGACAAAATGCAAAAGGAAGATTCAAGTTTGGCTGGGATGAATCAGAAGATACATCAATCTCATTATCATCTTTCCCAATGTTTCGAGAAACGTATGACTATTCTTTAGATTTACCATCGAGGAAAAGACGTAAAGCAAATGAAGATGATATACTCATTAGGTCTCACTGGTCCAAGAAATCGCTGAACAAAATGACGGATAGAGATTGGAGAATTTTCAAAGAGGATTTTGATATCACTACTAAGGGAAGCATTAACGAACAGATGATTCGTCATTGGAACGAGAGTACCGTGCCAAAGAATGTTGTAAGCCTCATACAAAATCTCAACTATATGGAGCCTACTCCAATTCAAAGAGCTACAATTCCATTAGGATTGGCAGGAAGAGATGTAGTAGGCATTGCTGAAACCGGTTCGGGAAAAACATTAGCATTTTTAGTACCAGCAATATCTTACGTTTTGAACTTGCCACCTGTACGACCTTTTGAAAGTCCATACGTTCTCATCATTGTTCCGACGAGAGAATTAGCCCAACAGATTGAATCAGAGTCTCAAAAATTCATGAACAAATTACATTTCAATGTGGCGTCTATTGTAGGTGGCCACAGTTATGATCAAAATATAGAAAAGCTAGAAAGAGGAGTAGAGATCCTAATAGGAACACCGGGAAGACTACTTGATATTCTAGAAAAGAAAATTATAGAATTGAGTCGATGCTTTTTTTTGGTCGCAGATGAAGCTGATCGGATGATCGACATGGGATTCGAGAAACAAGTTCAAAGTCTACTAGAACAGCTCCCTCCAGGAGAAGAAAATCCATTTCCAATATCTGAAGGACAACCAAAACGAACCACGATGATGTTTACCGCAACCCTTCCCCCCAGCATTGAAAAGCTCACATCCAAATACTTGGTTGATCCAGTAACAGTAACAGTAGGTAACACTGAAAATGCAGTTGAATCAGTGGTACAAGATGCAATACAAGTCCCAAGTGATGATGAGAAAAAGATGGCTGTTTTGAAAAAAGTTTTACTTTCAAACAGTCGAAAATACCGTCCCCCTATTATCATTTTTGTTAATTATCAGAAAACTTGTGATATTCTTTCAAATTTTCTTAATAAATTGAATTTCAGGCCTGCAATAATCAATGGATCAAGAACTCAAAGTCAAAGAGAAGAAGCCATCCGTAGAATGAAATCAGGGGATGCAGATATATTGATCGCTACCGATGTTGCAGCCAGAGGAATTGATATTGCAAACGTTTCGCTTGTCATCAACTATCAAATGTCAAAATCTATAGCAGAATATGTTCACCGGATAGGTAGAACCGGTAGAGCGGGAAATACGGGTATAGCTATAACGTTATGGAATGCTGAAACTGATTCGGAAGTCTTATTCAGTTTAAAATCCATGATTGTCAGCAGTAAAGTGAGTAAATGTCCTAGCGATCTATTACGGCACGAAAATGCCCAACAAAAGCAATTCAAAAACATTGAATCATGATCGGTTTTATAATTTTTACTAACACATTACAACTAGATAAACATCTCATGTAAACTTAATTATGAGTCTATCCCATTATCTTCCTCTTCACTACTTGAATATCCATCAATTAGTCCCTTCTTTGCCTTGCTTGCTGCTTTCCGATTTACTTGCGATCTCAGTACAGCAAGCTTCGTTAAAGAAGTAGAATCTATCTGTATTTTATCATTTCGCTTGTCATAGTTTGATTCGCCCAAATTCTCTTCATCCTTGACAACAATGTCTTGCATTCTACTTTTCTTCTCATTTTGAAGATGCTGTAAAAGGCTTCTGGCTGCTTCCATTGTCATTTCGTCTTCATCTTCTCTTAGTCTCTTCTTCGCTCGGAAACTCGGGTCTTCATTTGCCCATCTGATATTCAATATTTCTGCCTCATTTCCGGACTCTAAACTTTGACAATACATTGCTTCTTTTGCAAATTGTGCCTGACTTTCTAGCTTGTACGATACAAAGGCCACATTTTTGCCTGAAAGAATATTGACATAAGCTAAATCTCCAAATTCCTCGAATACTTTTGATATCTTCAGTTCTATGTTCCCAGACATAGAAGCTATCCCACCGACATACAAGGTTTTGTTCACTTTTCCAAACGATCCAATCCCTGACATGTCATCTCGATAGTCCAAAAACCTTTCCCTTCCAAAACAGTCGATAGTTGGAGTAAAAATGTCAAGTTTTGTTGGAATTCGGTGAAGATAATCACAATTCTTGCCGTTACAACAATATCCTCTTGCAAAATAAAGGCAGATATACTTTGTCCTATTTATTTGTCCATCTTTTGCATATTTGTCGGCTTTGGTGTAACCTGAATCCAATTTAACATTGCACCGGTGTTTTGCATGTACTAGTCCTGTTCGACCATTATTTTCTCCACCCGTCCACTTGTTGTACCAAATATTAAACGTTTGTCCTGTCTGATCTGGCTTACTATTTTCAGTCACTAAAGAAGGATCTAGCTGGCATCTTGCAGCTCTTCGTTTCACTTCGCTCATTCTCTGTCCTTCTGTCACTAATACATGAAGAAATTGAAGAGGATAGTGAAGAAAGTAAAAGACAGGAAATGTGTAGCGTAACTTTTCATCTGACGATCCGATATCAATTTTGTGCACCTCGATAAAATCTCACAAAACATGTTGAAATTTTTGTGCCACTTGGTCTGAGCTATACTGCAGTTTAACTTCTAATGTTTTGTAATTTCACGGAGCAGAATACTAACTGAGTCGAAGAAAGCAACTCCCGGCCACAACAATGTCGAAGATAACATCACCATATGATTCGATTACTTTTGGTAATCCCTTGTCACTCCGAGTGGACAGCAATTACTTATCAATCATGTCCATTGCACCATGTGGACGAGACGCTGTTCTTGCAGGTAGGAAAGGTCTTTTGGTGATTGACCTTGACGATCCCTTTGCTCCGCCAAGATGGTTACATCATGAAACTTCATGGGAGGTTGCTGATGTACAATGGTCACCCCACAGCTCGAAACCCTCCTGGATTGTTTCGACCTCAAATCAAAAAGCAATGGTGTGGAATTTAGCCAGACCATCAAATGATGCCATAGAATACGTTTTACATTCACACATAAGGGCTATTACAGATATACACTTTCATCCACAGAATCCAGAAATGTTAGCCACGTGTTCTGTGGACTCATTTGTTTTGGCGTGGGATTTACGATGTCCCAAAGAGCCGGTTTATCAATGGTCTGATTGGAGATCTGCGGCTTCACAGGTGAAGTGGAATTATAAGGATCCCAATATTATAGCTTCATCTCATGACAATAATATTCTGATCTGGGATGTAAGAAAAGGTGCAATTCCAATGAAGAGCATAGAGGCACATGATGCAAAGATTAATGGCTTAGATTGGAGCCGTGAGAATAAATATGAACTTATTTCGTCTTCTAATGATATGTCCGTGAAATTTTGGTCTTTCGATAAAGAATATGACAAGCCTGTTTACACGATTCGTACCGACTTTCCTGTCTCTAAATCTCGTCACGTTCCATTTGGTGATCACATATGTGGTATAATGCCTCTGAGAGGCGGTAATGACTCTGTTTACATTGTCGATTACAAAAACAAAGTTGGTGAATCGAGTTTAGAACCTTGCTACATTTTTAAAGGCCATACGGAGCCTGTCAGAGATTTTGTATGGAGATCTCGCCATACACTAAATACCAGTGTAAATGACAGTGAATATCAATTGGTTACATGGTCATCGGATAGGGATTTGCGATTATGGCCGATGAATGATGATATGTACAAAAGCTTCAACTTCAAGAGAAGTAATCCATTACCACCTGGCCAAAAACTTCCGGAATTTGAGTATCGGTCTTATCGTCCGGAGCCCACTGTTTCGACTGAAAACAAACTGGTTATTCGACATAAGAGCAGAAGATACAAAGGATCTTCATACGGTGAGAGCTATAAAAATAATAGTGAATTCAACCATTTAACATGGATATCTGGAATCAAGATTGGTCAGTCTGCATTTCAGCATATTGACAATGACCCTAACAGTGCAACTTTTGGTGATAATAGCAACCAAGCACTTAATTTGGGAGAGGAGGTTAGTAATGTGGGTCACAAGTTTCCGAAATTGAGATTTGAGAGGATATCAGTTTCTACTGGTGTACTTGTAATTTCACTAAATGGACCGTGGTCGTCACAAGATAAAGATGATTTGATTTTCATAAGGGTGGAATTTAATTTCCCCAAAGGTTATCCATCACCTAAAGCTGTACCTAAATTCAAAGTTGAAGAAACTCATGAGCTCAACTCCGAGAAAAAGCAAGAAATTTTGAAAAACTTACAAGACATTGCTACGAAATTCTGTTCACATAAGAGATTTTGCTTAGAGCCTTGTTTGAGGTTTTTATTGGGAGAAAAAGTTGACATGGACTTTGAAGTTGAAGAGACATTAGAGTCTTATGATTTGAACTACAACAATGATGCAATTAACAAGAATTTGATGTCAGTCAGTCCAGGAGGTTCTGATCTAGACGAAGTAGAACCGGACACTGAAGATAATGGTGATGAAGGAGAGGATGAAGATGAAGATGACGACGATGACGATATCGATGACTTATCGGATAATGGCAATGCTATTCTGAAAAATAATTTCAAGAAAGCTCCATTTGATAGTACACCTGTTTCGAAAGGGTGTGGTGCAATATGGACACCTAGTGGTCACTTGGTGTGCTTTTTCATATCCAAAGAGACGAATGACGATCAACATTTTATAAAGTTTGGTCAACAGGGCTTTAGTTTGGTGAGGAACTTGAAGCGGAAACATGTTGAAAATGGCTTGCAATTAGGTAAACAAGCATTCGTTGACGGAGCGCTTTCGAACAAGGATGAGCCATATTCCGATTCTAGTTCTTCCGATGACAGTTTGTCAAATGATTTTGACGTGTTTCAATATAACAGACTTTATCGTACAAAAGTGCCCGACTTACTTCGAAACGCTAATTTAAACACAAGACAATACTCATCCAATGCTAAAAGCAACCCTATGTCTGCCCCAACCGAACGGTCACAGCTAACAAACAACTCCAAAACACAGCATACAAGAAATATTGTCAAAATATATGATTTCCGACACTTGATACCTTCCAAGATGGAGTTGGCCTACGAATACCGCGTTTTAGGAGATAGTCCTCATGTTTTGGCCCAGTATAATGCTGAAGTGGCGGAAAAATATGGATACACGATAATTGCAAATTGCTGGAAGATTCTTTCAATTCTATTGGTAAAGGACGTCATGATAGATGAAGCTAACGCCAATAATATACTCGAAAAAATTGGAGAAAGCACAAACAATTTTGAGCTGATTCGTAACTATAGATTTTACTGGGGCTTTCATCCATTTGGGGGAATATGGCTGGTCAAACAATTGTTTTTATATTTCAAAAAAGTCAATGATATTCAGATGCTCGCAATGCTTTCATGTGTGCTGTTTGAAAATGATGTTATTAAAGATCATGTACATGTACCTATAAATTCCCCATATACCCGGATGGAAACGCATACTGATACAAAGAAATCGATTCTTCGAAATGGATCTGGAGCACAGAAAATTGGCTCAATTGCACGGAACCTTTATGGTAATACTGGTTTATTCCCACCCTCTCTTGCAAGAAATCAAAGTGCTGTTTCTTTTGAGAGAATGAACTCGAAATCGATACATAACTACAATCCTGTTTCGAGTCCGGTGAATATGTCCCAGTGTCGTGTGCCCTCAATCAGTACTTTATCCTCATACGAGTATGACAACCGCAGTTTCAAGAGTTCTTCTCCTGCTGGGGATATTATGGGTGGCAACAATGTTCTCCACAATCGTCGAGGAATCAAGCATCAAGTGCTGAGTAATGGCGGAGGAGGGGGTACAGGTAACGGATCTGGTGGTGATTTCGATCATTACATACAGTACGATAGCATTTCCAATACTCCACAACTATCTAGATCACTATCTACGGCTTCTCTCAATGTCTTTAACCAGCAATTCGGAAAATCTTTGGGCATGGTGAAAACTCCAACCCTGGCAGACGAGAAAATACTTGTGAGGTATGACGACATGCCGATCATCAACATCCAAATGCAGAATTTTGCGGAATTGGACTTGTACGAAAACGAGTACTGTGTCAACATCGAAGGCTTTGTCAATCCTGAACAGCTCAAAGTGTTCCGTGCTGAATATGCAGCTATTTTGTTTTGCTGGGGGCTTCCGGCAAGCCGGTTGAAGATTCTTAAGTTCAATTACAACCACAATTACGGCTACAATTGCAATTTGGGTTCCGAACATGGGAAGGGCCAAATGGATTTCCAAGAACACTTTGGCGAGATCGGCTGGTGTGACGATTCCAAGATCGACCCTGAAGAGTCCCCGAAAGGCAAATGGAAGAAGACTCAAGATAAGAAAAAGTGCCATTTCTGCGAACTAGAAGTGACCAAGCGCCTTTCCGTGTGTACCAAGTGCAACCATATTATGCATGATGTCTGTTCGATTATCTGGTGGGAAGAGGATGCAATGGAGGAATGCCCTAGCGGCTGTGGTTGTGAGTGTCTGAACAAAGGTGTCGCCACTGCGTGACATCTATACTCTCACATAGGGCCAAATTACTAGCCCTTTTCCCCTTCGAGAACGAAGACCGAACACCGAACACTGTTTGTGCCCGACGGACATGGGTATCGAAGCTGTGTCGGTGCAATAAGAGCATCAGCAAAGCCCATCAGCAATAAGTACAGCGTGCCTGTTAGGTCACTCAGTGATTCGAGGGTGTTAATTGACACATTTGCCGCACCAGAGATAGATACGGGAAATTGCCGAGATAGTGTGCACCTTGTCCGTCCCTGGAGAATGCAGGTAATGCAATGGGGAAGAAAATAAAAGAGATATGGATACATGTTACAGACAAGTGAACATGAGTGATAGCCGAAATCGGACTGACGACATAAGATCGCTGAGCACGAGAAAGAGCTGTAATGGGCAGACAGTTTTTTGAAGATCGTTATAAATATGAGGCCAATGTTCTGCTGTTATTGCAAGAGGCTAAATTCAATCAAGACAGTGTCTTGATAAAGCCTGCGTTGTAGGGGTAGGTGCCAAACAACGACAGAGGGAAAGCCATAATGGAGCAGTCTTTAATCAACCCATCGCCACGAGGGGCTCCTGCGTACGATCTCCGATTGTATTATCAACATGTTTGTTCGGGTTGTGCGGGACTGGAAATACTATTGCACAGAGAGATTAAAGAAATGGCCCAATTTGATAGCCAGGATTTCAAGATCACATTCTGGCTTGTCGAAATGAAGAAGTTCATCATCAAACATGGAGCATTGCATTTTTGTGTAGTATCTGCTTGGGTAGAATAACACAACTGGTGCTAAGTACTTCAAGAATGTGAGTACAGGGAGTACTGCAAGTGCCAATCAATACCGATCAGCTGATCTAAATTGTATGGGATAGCTTAAAGTTGACCTACGTTACTGCCGACTACGGGTCGGGGTTGAGCCAGACGGTCAAGTTCATGAACTTTGATACAATGATCAGCGAGAACTTCTGGGCCAGTCCCATTTGACCCTGGCGGAGTTTAGATTTGTGGATCTCGAGATCGTTCTCTTGTTGATCAGACGAATTATTGACGCCCCAAAGTGTAGACCTAGACACAGATATATGCCATTCTACTATTATCGATTTAGTTTACGCAAAAAACTGCACTCAGAAAAACCCAGAACATAAAAAACACAGTTATTATCGAGAGTAGCAATGCAGTTGCTATACGTTGTTGCCATCTCCTGCCCTTCTCCCTTCCCCCTTTTGATCTTTATGTACCTTTATAATGACAACCTAACGACTTCTTTTAAGAAGGAAAGAGGGGGCCTTCGATTTGCGGTGTCGCACTATTTGCGCGGGCACTGAAGAGGGGAGATAACAGAAGAGGAGGAAGAGAAGAGAACAGAGAAAAGAGAAGATGTTGATAATTGAAGTGTTGTTTTATCGTTGCCGTCGCCCTCATTGTCGCCGTAGTTCAAGGCGGCAGTTTTTGCTAGACAGCAGAAGGAGACAAAGGAGGGACATAAGTCAGAAACAAGATGACTGGCGGAAGACAACGGTCGGAGAGCAAACGAAAACTGTTTCGTGCAATAACAACACGGATCTCCCACCACAACCATGTCCCATCGCTGGATAAGGACGATTGCAAAGACGAACGGGACGAGAGAGAGGTGACCCACAGCCCATACAATGACTCGACAAACATTAACGCTAACCACACTTCGGGGGTGATCAACAATGTGAGCCCCGCACACGTTCATGGCACGGACTCACCTCAGGCCTTTGCACATACACATGATGAGTTTTATAACCATAACTGCAAACAACAGGCCGGGTCTGTTCCTATTTCTGGCTTCTTGCCGGTCCCTGTTACGCAGGGAAGTGATCAAACACATTACTCCTATGTCGAAAGTGTGAAGAAGGCACCTACGAAGAAGAGGTCTCTGCCAAGCAGGGCGGAGATGATAACTCCAACGTCCAACCTGAAGATGAAGAACAACAACAACAAAATACGAAGTGTTCTGTCCAACACTGGCGCCAATGCTTTAAGTAGTAACAGTAACGGCAGCAAAAACAATAACGGCAGCAAAAGGACACCTGATTCTTCTAAATTGGATGCATGTTCTCCTGTCACCGAAACTAGTGCCAACACTGACATTTCTTTTCTGAGTAAAACGGATAGTATGATAATAAATAGCGACAACAAGGTCGATATGAACGAGTATGATTACAAGACTTTCAGTACCAGACATCCTCTTAGGTTCTCCAAGGTGAAGGCATTTGAACAGGCCGAACTGACGACCAAGATGTATTTCTCGAAGTACCAGGAAGAAGACGTGCGGCAATATGAAAGCGATCAGGGGGAAAGAATGGCGATGGATCACCACTACAATAGCAACGAGGATAGCAATAGCAATGGAAGCAGTGAGATTATAATGCAAATACCGGAGATGTCGAAGGAGGAAACAAGTGCCATGTTAGGACATGATACTGTTGAGACGAAAATAGTGGAAAGTGGCTCGAACAGACTGAAACAGCAGTTCGGCGGAGGCTCCATGGAGAACCCTGTTGAGCAACGGATCTTTCTCATGAAGAATGCGTTGAAGCCCCTCTCTAAGGAGGAGATTGTTTCCAACAAGCTCCATCAGTCCAAACTCCCAGACATATTCCAGAATACCGGTCAGTTTTTGAAGGAGATGGATCCCCAAGAGATCGAGTTTTGGGAGTTGATGAACCAGGAGTTCGAGAACGACCTCCAGGACTTGCAGGTCGAATACAAAGGCGACCAGGAGCGGTGCCGGCGCTTGGTGGACGAGGCTACGGTGCAGACGTTTTTCGAAAGGGTGAAAAGCAACAGAAGATTAGGAAGAAGACGCCATCCCGGTGTGGAGAGGTCATTGGGAGCGCTTATATGTCAGCGGGTAAAGGATGAGTTCCGCGAGGAGGACCACTTCACCCTCAATACAAACTGACTGTACTTTTATATTGTATTGTATCGTTTGATACTGTGTCGAATCGTATCGTAATTTCCTGCGGGCTTTTTCTGCTTTTGCTTCTGCTATCTTTGTTGCACAAGAGAGTAAAAAAAGTGGAAGAAGCGGCAGCGGTCCAGCTCCATGGGCTTGTCTTTTTCGTGGAGGGCGCGGGAGCTCGCCACCGGCAACGAAGGGGGCTGTCCGGAGCCAGAGCCAGAGCCAGCATAGAAGGGAGAGAGGGGCGAAGAAGAAGGAGGAGGAGAAGGGGAAGGCAGACGGTGCAGGAAGAGAAGAAAAGAGAGCAAGCAAGGTTGTGCAGGGTGACACAAACACAATATGAACGTGATAAAGCTACAGGTATGTGTGTACGAGACACAATGGTTGTGTTTGGTCCATTTCCGGAGCTTTTGACTGCTCGAACCTAATCGAGTCGAGTTGCAACGAAATGAGCCGAAGAGGGTCAACTCTAATCGAATACTAACCACGTACGAACGTAATTAGTGCAGAAAAAGTATCCCATTCTAGATCAGTCTGAGCTTTTCAGCCTCATTGAGGACTTCAGGAATATCGACATTGACGAAAACGGATGGGCAGACAAGAAGGATGTCATTGAGAGCGTCTCCAAGAGCGGCAAGGGCTCCTACGACGAGGTCAGAGAAGCTTTGAAGAATGTCTCTGTCGACGCCTCCGGCCATGTGGAGCTTGACGACTTCGTCGAGTTGAACGCCAAGTTGAAGGAGGCCAAGCAATCAGGAGGCTCGTCTGGTCCTTCTCCTGCGCAAATGGCTGGTTCGCTGAGTGGAGCAGAAACGTTCGTTCGTAACAAGGCAAAGGTTGTGCTCGGTTCGGGCAGAACTATGCACACGATCGATGACGAAGAGCGTGTGGAATTCACAAGACATATCAACTCTGTTCTTGCCGGCGATGCCTTGGTGGGCAACAGGGTTCCATTTGATTTGGACACTTTCCAGCTCTTTGACGAATGTACCGACGGTTTGGTGTTGTCGGCCTTGATCAACGACTCTGTCCCAGACACGATCGACACAAGAGTGTTGAACTTGCCAAAGGGAGGCAAGCCATTAAACAACTTCAAGTTGTTGGAGAACGCCAACATTGTATTGAACTCGGCAAAGGCCATTGGTTGTATTGTTGTCAACGTCCATTCTGAGGATATAACCGATGGTAAGGAGCATTTGATCTTGGGCCTTATATGGCAAATCATCAGAAGAGGTTTGTTGAGCAAGATCGATATCAAGTTACACCCTGAGTTGTACAGATTATTGGAGGACGATGAAACCTTGGAGCAATTCTTGAGATTGCCACCTGAGAAGATCTTGTTGAGATGGTTTAACTATCATCTTAAGGCCGCCAACTGGCACAGAAAGGTCAACAATTTCTCTCAGGACGTTCAAGATGGTGAAAATTATACTGTTCTATTGAACCAGTTGGCCCCAGAACTATGTTCACGTACTCCATTACAAACCTCTGATCTGTTACAGAGAGCAGAGCAAGTTTTATCCAATGCTGATAAATTGCAATGTCGGAAATATTTGACACCAAAGTCGTTAGTTGCAGGTAACCCTAAGTTGAACTTGGCATTTGTGGCACATCTTTTCAATACCCATCCTGGCTTGGAGCCTGTTGAGGATGAGGAAAAGCCAGAAATCGAGGACTTTGATGCCGAGGGCGAAAGAGAAGCAAGAGTCTTCACCTTGTGGTTGAATTCTTTGGATGTGGATCCACCTGTTGTCTCTTTGTTCGAGGATTTGAAGGACGGTCAAATCTTGTTGGAAGCATACGATAAGGTCATGCCAGGATCTGTTGACTGGAAGCATATCAACAAGAGACCGGCTAACGGGAACGAGATGTCAAGGTTCAAGGCATTAGAAAACACGAATTACTGTGTTGCCATTGGTAAGGCAAACCATTTCTCGTTGGTTGGTATTGAAGGTTCAGATATTACCGACGGTACCAAGATTTTAACGTTGGGTTTGGTCTGGCAATTGATGAGAAGAAACATAAACAACACGTTATCTTCACTATCTGTCAACGGCAAGGAAGTTTCTGATCAAGACATTCTCAAATGGGCCAACTCTATGGTTGCCAAGGGTGGGAAGAGTTCGAGCATCAGATCGTTCAAGGATCCATCGTTGTCCACTGGTCAATTCTTGTTGGATGTCTTGCACGGCATGAAGCCAGGGTATGTTGACTATGATTTGGTTATGTCTGGCAATACTGAGGAAGAGAGATATGCCAACGCTAAGCTTGCTATTTCTATTGCAAGAAAGTTGGGAGCATTGATTTGGTTGGTTCCTGAGGATATCAATGAAGTTAGATCGAGGTTGATTTTGACCTTTGTTGGTTCCTTGATGTCTTTGAAGGCATGACTCTGAAGGCATGAGCTTTTTTTTCTTTCCCCTTCCCTGCCTCTCGGTGATGACGATGTTTTTATTAGTTACTTTAGCTTAGTCTGTACTCTGTTTACCTGTTTACTTTTAGAAGTATGAATATATCTTTGTATTTATATTGATTCTGTTTTCTACATATATGTACACACATCCACTTGCGGGTTTTATCTTGTTCTGGTATTTACAATTTGGTTTTTGAGTTTATCGTCCCACTCCAGCGTCAACTTCTCGAAGTATGACAAGACGTCATGCTTGCCGGTTGGGTCGACCTCTTCCGTTTTCATATACTCTTCCCCATTCCAGCGGCTGGCACTGCCGTATTTCAAGTCTTGAGGGTCTTTCTGCTGATCTGCGTAGAGGGAAACAAAGATGGGGGCGTTGGCTGCGATCCAGCCGTGAATGTTGTGCCAAGGTGAGCCGAGCAACCTTGCGAGGTAGAAGAGCAGGAGCATGCCGTAGTAGGTGACCGGGTTGAGGAACTGGAAGAAGGAGAAGGAGGTGAGTATTCCCGGGTGGGTGAGGTATTGCTTTACTCCGTATCTCTGGTAGAGGGACTTGTAAGTTGCGAGATGGAGGAGGTCGAGGAGTCTCTTCGAACCTTCGTAGCTCTCGTGGGACTTGAGCAGCTGGAGGTCGTCCATGGAGAGGTAAGATGGTTTGGACATGACGCTGCTGATCCAGACAATGCGAGGGTCTTCGGAGAGCTCGAAGAGGTTATATTCGAGGAGCTTGTGGATGAAGTAGTAGGGTCCAAAGACGTTTGCCTGGAAGACGAGACCGAGGTTGTCTGCGGACTTGACGCCGACCTTCTGGATCTTGTAGGTTGGGTAGGTGACGCCCTTGATGGGGTTTGTGCAGCACTCTACGGTGGCACCCCACCAATCGATGCCTGCGTAGACGCCCTGGGCGGCGTTGAGGTAGACGTAGTCGATGCAGCGGTGGGTGTTGTGGAGCTCGTATGCTGCGGCGAGGATGGAGACCATGTCTGTGAAGTCGACGAGGGAGTAGTCGAAGTCGAGGACGGCGGGTCTGCGGACCACTGCTGCATTGTATTCGCTGAGGAGGGCAATGGTGTGGTTGGCGTTGGCGAGAGTTCTTGAGGTGACGATGATCGTGAGACGGGCCTGTTGCGGGACCTCAGCGATGAGCCGCTTGGCGATGTTGAGGCCCAGGTTTCCCGACGTCCCTGTGATGAGCGCTGTGACGTGGGCGGGGGTGTTCTTCGGGTTGCTCATTGTGGGGAGGGGAGCAGTTGGGGTCCGGACCGTCTGTTGCAGACGGCCTGGTATCTTGATAGCCCTAGGCCTGGTGTCTGGACAGCCTCTTTTCGCTTCGTATGGTTTCGTCTCGCGTAGTGTTGTGTCTGCTTTTCCCCACTGCACGGGGGGAACGAGGAACGATGAACGAGGAACGAGGCTGTGCTGTTTCATGTTTCTGCTCCGAGACGTTTGATTGCCGGTGGAGCAGATGTGAAACCGAGTGATCTGGAAGCAGCAGAGGATGTATATATACCGGCCGGGGTGCAGCACTGAGAGGACAGGAGGAAGGGCAGGAAGGAAGAGAGATCCGGAGAAAGCAGCAGCCACGGCACGATGCAGAAGCAAAACTACGTCTTCAACATCCGGGACTACAAGGTGCTGAGTGTGATCGGACAGGGCGCCTACGGGGTCGTTGCCGTCGGACACAGGCACCACACCGACGAGGTTGTCGCCATCAAGAAGATCGAGCCGTTCGAGCGGGACCTCTTCTGTCTGCGCACGTTGCGGGAGGTCAAGTTTCTCAAGCGCTTCGACCACCCGAACATCATCAAGATCCTCGACATCCAGAAGCCAACCAGCTTCGAGGGCTTCCGCGAGGTGTACCTCGTGCAGGAGTACATGGACGCAGACCTGCACACCGTCATCCGCACGCACCACCTCAGCAACAACCACATGACGTACATGCTCTACCAGCTGCTCAAGGGCGTCAAGTACCTCCACAGCTGCGGCATCATCCATCGCGACCTCAAGCCGGCCAACCTCTTGGTCAACGAGAAGTGCGACCTCAAGATTTGCGACTTCGGGCTTGCCCGTCTCGAGACAGATGCCGCCGCAGGCGGCGCAGCCGCCGACGGCAGCGCCCCGCAGAAAGACTCCTATCTCACGGAGTACGTTGCCACACGCTGGTACCGCGCCCCGGAGATCATGCTTTCGCTCGCGCAATATTCGAAGGCGATCGACGTGTGGTCGATCGGCTGCATTCTCGCGGAGATGCACCTCCGCGAGCCGCTGTTCCCGGGCAAGGACTACCGGCACCAGCTACTGCTCATCTTCGAGGTGCTCGGCGCGCCGACGGCGGCAGACCTAGCGAGCGTGCGGCTCCCGCGCGCGCGCGAGTACCTCCGCACACACACGGGCGGCCAGCGGCGCATCCCAATGCGCAAGATCTTCCGCCGCGCGGACGCGGCGGCGGTCGACTTCATCGAGCGCACGCTCACGTTCGACCCGGCCAGACGGCTCACGGTGGACGCGTGTCTCGAGCACCCGTACGTGGCCGAGTTCCGCAGCCCGGCGACGGAGACCGCCGGCAGCCCGATCCCGGCCGACTTCTTCTTCTTCGACGAGCTCAAGGACCAGCTCGGCCTCATCGACCTCAAGCGGATGCTCTACGCCGAAATCATCAGCGACTGAGCGGCGCAAGGCGGCGCAGGGCGACCGCTGCGACAGAATGGATGAGCCGCCTGGTGTCGATCGGCGCGCGTTCTGTTTTTTCGCTCTCCCCTGTCTCCCCCTTTCTCCCCTCCGCAGAACACGCCACCGCGCCGCTCCGGGCCTGTCAGCGACGCCGGCGGCCGCCGGGACAATGGCCGGCTTCGCTGCGGGCTGTTCTGCCGGCCATGCCACATTCCTTCGCTAGTCTCAGCGGGGGTGGGGGAGGGAGGCGCTCGCAGCGGCCACTCGCACGCACGTACACACACACACACACACACATACACATACACACATATATCTCTATAGCATACTATCTCTCCACAACTGCCTATCTGTCGATCTCCCCGGTGACATAAACGTTGGTTTTTAGTGCACTACTGCCCTCTTTTCCCCCGTTCCCTTTTCCCTTTTTCCCGGCTTTCCCCTGCGCTTGCCTCCCTTTGCCACCTCCACCCCTCCAACCAATGGGCATCCCACTCACCTCCAGAAAACGCAAGCTACTCACGGTCGCCACAGGCGCCGTGTTCCTCGTCTTTGTCGTGCTACTCTCCTCCTCCAAGAGCTTCAGCTCGTCCGCGTCCAAGGTCGCCATCCCCGACTACGAGGGCAGAAACCCGCTCTTGAACGACGACATCACCGTCCAGATCCCAGGCGAGCCCACCCGCAAAACCCCAAAGGGCACACCGAAAATCAGCAACAGCAACAGCAACACCAATAGCAACACCAATGGCAATGGCAAGGGCCATGCAAACGCCAATGCAAACGGCGCAGCATCCGCAGACGACAGCGCCAAGCTCGACACCAAGAAGCTGACCAACGCAAACGTCTACGTCAAGAGCAAGGAGGGAGGCATCGACGAGTCCAAGGTCAAGGAGGCAGACTCCTCCGACAACATCCCCTTGGTCGCCGGCGACCCGGCCTCCCAAAAGGCCCATGAAAAGGCCCATGACTCCTCCTCCAAGCAGAAAGATGCTGTTCCCGTCGACGACGGCCTCGCCCCGGCCCCAACATCCACCTCCACAAACGGAATCAAGGCCGATAAGGAATTGGGCTCCCTCGAACAGAAGGAAACCCTGAAGAAACTCACCGACGACGTCACCTCAAACCCGCTCAAAAATAAACCTTACCCTTTGGACTCGGACTCAGACATTACTCCGAAAAAGACCAATAAAGTATCCAGCGAAATCAAAGACTTCAGCAAGAAGATCCTGGAAGCACAAGAAAAGCTACAAGAAAAGGGTCCTTCCAAAAATGTAGGCTCCTCTTTCAACCCAAAGCAAGAGTTTGAAAAGATCCTATCCACATCTCCCGTCGTCATCTTCTCGAAATCCTACTGTCCTTTCTCTAAGAAGCTTAAACACCTTCTCAAAACAGAATACCACATCACCCCTGAGCCACTCATCATTGAATTGAACGACCACGAGAACGGTAAGGAATTACAGCAACACGTTGGCGAAACAACAGGCAGATTCACCGTCCCTAACTTCATCGTCGCCGGCAAGAGCAGAGGCGGTGCAGACGACATCCTCGCCCTACATGACAATGACGAATTGATCGACTTGTTCCACGAATGGTCCACCGGTAGTGCCAGAATCAAGAAATTGGGCGCTGAGAAATAAAGAGGGGCTTCTTCTCAAGGTCTTGCACTTTAACTTACTTCACTTACTTTACTTTACTTTGTTATCAATTTATTTTGGCTTTATCTCCTTCTCCGGCTCTATCTCTTATTTCATCTCTCCTCATTTGTTTCTTTCCCATACATATATACTCACACATCCCCCATATATCCTTGATACCCAGGTCCTATTTTCTAAGCCAACTTTGTAAATGTAACTATTTTGTACTTTCAATTCCACCATATTCAGGACTAGGAAAAAAATAAAAAAATCTGAAACCTTTCCAGCCGAGCTATATACCTCTTATCATCACCATTCATGATGATCACCCCTATAATTGTTCATAACCAATTTTCTCTTTGCTGAATACAATCATGACCTTCGCCATCGTGGAACCCCAATACACTAAGAAAGGAATAACCGTTGAAGATGCATCCGTGAGCAAGCTCGCACGTGATCTGGGCTTGATTAAACATCCCAACGGTGGATACTTTAAGGAGACAGACAGGCCCTCTGAGACTGCCGAGGTGCAATCAGCAGGCGACTCAGACTCCTCTCCAACAACGGTGACCAGAAACCGCTCCTCGTTAATCCACTTCCTCATGACCTGTGAATCGCCTCTTGGCAAGTTTCACACAAACGTCACAGGCAGGACCATACACGTCCTCCAAGGAGGCCGGGGGACGTACGTTCTGGTGCACCCGACGGGGGAGCTCGAGACCTTCCGTGTCGGGTTTGACGTAGCCAACGGAGAGAGAACACAATGGGTGGTGGAGCCGGGCGTCTACAAGGGATGCTACGTCGTCCCGGAGAAGGAGGGTGCAGACTTGACCAGCAAGGACCATATATGGGTGAGTGAGATCGTCGTACCTGGATTCGACTTCCAGGACATGAAGTTCCCCGACAAGGCTAGGATAACTGAATTGGTCGGTGAGAAGAAGGCCTCCGAGCTAGAATGGTTGATCTAAATAGATCGTTTTGCAAATAAATAGATAAGCAAGATAGTATTCAATAATCATATATACACCTCCTCACGTGCTTCTGCTGAGGGCTTTTTAGCCCTTCTTTCTCCTAGTATTGCATCCACCCCGCGCACCTCTCTCTAAACCCCTCCTAGACGCTACAGTTTTTCACAGTCTCGCACGTCGCGAAGCCCAGGAAGTTCTCCAGATGCTACTGTTGCCGACCTGCTACGCTGGAGGTGGGACAGCTTCGGTAAGCGTGCGAGGGCCACAGGAGTGCGGGCAGGCAGACAGTCGAAAATTTTCGTCTTGACAAGAGGCAGATGACGGTTGATTACATAGAACACACACGTTGAGGACTTTGGAAGCCTTAGTGACTTTTAAAATAGATATTACCAAGATCAGATCTCCGAGCAAACATGACCACTGAATTGACCGTTCAATCTGAAAAGGCTTTCCAAAAGGTATGCATAATATCCATCGAAAACATAGAAGTCGACGACACAGATTGATAAGTGGAGGAAAGAAGAGAGACTAGACGATAAAGAATGTCTTCGGCAACGAGCAGCGGTGTCAATAGACCAGAAAGAAAGAGCTGTCTGATGTCATACTACGTTCCAAACGAAAATCGAGAAAGATCACAACAAGCAACGAAATAAAAAAACACTAGACTGTATCGTATATGAGAAGACTATGAACCTGACTGCAAGGTTTGTGTCCCAGAGCCAAATCATCAACCAGTATTGTTTTCAACTGTGGATAGATGCAAACATCATTTACGTCAATAACTTGGTCCCCAGATGAACAGAGAAACATTGAAATATTCCAAACGATAAAGAATTCATCGAACCCTCTTCTCCGCCCACTCCCACGAAAACCATCTGTAATCAGTCGTTCTAAACTCCCCACTACAATTGCAAATACTAACTTTTTTTCCACGATCATTCCCCATTTTCCTTTTAATTTAGCAACCACACATCTTCACCAACCCAAAGGCCAAGGCTACCAGAAGAACTAAGAGATGGTACAAGGACGCTGGTTTAGGTTTCAAGACCCCAAAGGCTGCTATTGAAGGTACCTACATTGACAAGAAGTGTCCATTCGTCGGTACCGTCTCTATCAGAGGTAAGATCTTATCTGGTGTTGTTGTCTCTACCAAGATGCACAGAACCATCATCATCAGAAGAGAATACTTGCACTACATTCCAAAGTACAACAGATACGAAAAGAGACACAAGAACTTGGCTGCTCACGTCTCCCCAGCTTTCAGAGTCCAAGAAGGTGACCACGTTACTGTCGGTCAATGTAGACCACTTTCCAAGACCGTTAGATTCAACGTCGTCAAGGTTGCCGCTGCTGCCGGTAAATCTAAGGGTTTCAGCAAATTCTAAATTTAATCTTTTATAACAATATTATAAATCATAAATTAAAAATATAACTTTAGCTGTCTAATAGGTTACATAAATCCACGTTAAACTTTCACTGCCCTTTAAAACTGACAATTTCGTCCGGCTTAAAGCCTGGATCAATAATCGGTCATATTGTGCCATCGTGGCTGCCTTAGTTTCCTAGTCCCGTAGTAGTCCCCCCGTACTTTTTATGTTAGAGTCCACTCAAAACTCCCTTATTAAGCGCAAATGCTGAAAAAAAATTGTAGTAGTGATGCTGCTGCAAGAATCATGTTTATAATTTTCTGAAGTTTTACCCGGTTTTACTTTCGATAAGAGGTTTAATCTATAAACTAGAGAGCCCCATAATCACTGCTTATCAGCTTAATCAATGTCTCCATCGGATCGTGTTGCAACTGTGAGATCAGTTTCCAAAGCAGTTCATGACACAAGTGACAATCACAGGACTGATGAAACTGGCGCAATCCCAGTGGACTCTGTGATTAGGAACAATAGTGACGTTAACAAAGATAACAATGAAGAGTACAACGACACTAACACGATGAATGTTTCGGACGACATCCTAACGGTTGGGAATTTTGTTGAAAATGAAACACAAGGAGGCCATGCCCACTCTGAAAACCAAAAGAACGGTAATGGCGATGAAGATGAAGACAACGTGGAAGATATTGGGAAGTTTAGTATTGAAAGTATCAGCAATATTAGCAATATCGATCATATTTCCATTGATCACATGAACGCAATCGACAACATTGATAATATTGACGGCATAGGCAATATCCAGATCCACGGTCAAAACATAATATCTGAACAGCAAGATTTCCCCACTATCGAGGTTATAAAAACGGTTCAAAGGAATAGAAAGAAGCGTCAATTTTCCACCATTGAAGATGAAGAAATGTCACGATTGGAATTCCAACAGTGGACATCAGGGTTTCTGGCCGACGATCTAGAGGACTCAAATGTCGAAGTGTCTATAGATGATGTGGAGTATGGATTTCCACAAACCACTGCCGCCCATTTCACGGATGTAGTTGAGGAGCAATCCAACCCTGGCTCTGGTATTGGGAAAAAGAGGAAAGTTGAGAAGAAAAATCAAAAGAAGGCCATTAAGCCAGAAAAGGAGCAAGCTATAAAAGTTAGGCACGGTAATGATGGCCAGAAGGACACCATTGAAAAAACCGTAGCATCACTGTACATTAAACATACCGGAGAAGGTGATGAAGATGTGGGATTGAATAGCAAGATCGGAGTTGCTAATATACCACATCATGATTCAAATGATAAAGAGCATGAGATCCATAAAATAGTGAATGAGACTAAGAACAATCATCATCAGTTGGATCACCATTTGGTGGAAAAGGAGGAAGACAATGTCGATCCGGAGTTGGCCAACATAGACACGAATGCCTTTGTGCATGATGCCATGTTGGATGCACGAACGTTGGTTTCTCTAAACTCGTTGGATTACCTACGGAACAGAAATGGGACTAAGAACGGGTTTGACGGAGAAGACACAAGGGGTCATGAAGAAGTAGATGATGAGAATCTTGCTGTTGAGGCTGTCAATCGTGCTGTCAATCAAGCTGTTGCCGCTGTTCATGCAGGCGGAGATGAAAGAGGAGAGGACGATAAGTCTGATAATAATCACCCTGATGGCGACGTCAACGATATAGATAATGACAATAACAACGAGCCCGATGCTGATGTGATTGCGGCGGCAGTTGTTGCTGCTGAAAACTCGGTCAGGAAACGGATACAAAGTGTAGGTCATTCATCCAACGTATCTGACAGGGACAAACAGCTGTTTGAGATTTTCCAAAAGGAACATGACAAAAGCCTTGGAGCTGGCAAAGATGTTAATGCTTCAAGAGACCCGAACGCTCCGCTTGTGACAGAACACGGCATCAAAAACAATAAGGTACTGTCTAAGGTTGGTGGTAGGGTTTCGAGTTCGAAGAAAAGCACCAAGAAAAGACCGAAAGAGGTGAAGGTTGAAGAGAGTGAAGAGAGTGTCCTTGAGAAGGAGAAGATTGCAGATGCTATTTCGAAGGCGCAAAAGCTGATATCCGATCAAGCGAAGGGACGATCTTTCACAAAGGAGGAGGCTGATGCCATTGAAGTGTTCATCAAGGAGTACGAGAATATCCACAACATGACGCATGAGAAGTTTCTACAACGGATTTGGGGGAACGAGCGTAAGAAGGACAAGTTCTGGGAGATTTTGCACAGCGTTCTCCCGAACCGGACGAGGTCCTCGTTGTACAAGCACGTTCGCCGGACGTACCATATATTTGAGAAACGAGGGGTGTGGACGGCGGAGGATGATCTGAAACTTGCCGAGTTGGCGAAAACCTGTGAGGGTAAGTGGCGACTCATTGGAGAGGAGTTGAAGAGGATGCCTGAGGACTGTCGAGACCGGTGGAGGAACTACGTGAAATGCGGGTCGAAGAGAAACGTGAACCAGTGGACGATCCAGGAGGAGTTCAAGTTGAAGAGCATTGTGACGAAGGTGCTAGAGGAGGAACGCCAGAAACTGCGAGAAGAAGGGCTGAAAAATGCCTCTCTCGGTAGAGGTGCCGACGAGAAGAGTGCTGATGGGAAGGGTCCAACCATGGGGGGCTG
The DNA here is from genome assembly GCA_030563085.1 of Pichia sp. NRRL Y-27259. NCBI lineage: Eukaryota > Fungi > Ascomycota > Pichiomycetes > Pichiales > Pichiaceae > Pichia > Pichia sp. NRRL Y-27259. Next base: position 190,141 of record JAKUBB010000006.1, read on the forward strand.
TACGCAGGAGAGCCTGCTCAAGCAGGCCCGAGAGGCACAGGTCTCGCCGACCATCAACTGGACGACCATTAGCGAGCTGATGGGCGGCACGCGGTCCCGGATCCAGTGCCGCTACAAGTGGAAAAAGATCATGAAGAACGAGAGCGTGAAGAAGCTCCGGGAGATGGGCCACGACACGAAGTTGTGGATGCTCTACAGCATCAAGAAGCTCAGCGTGAATGACCCGAACATCGAAGCCAACCTCGACTGGAACGCCCTTGCCTTGAGCGTTCCGGAGGACTACAACTTCGCTTCAAACTGCGCCGAATCGGGCGGTGACAGCAAGGTGTACGGCGACGGCGACAATTCGAAGAAAAGGCAAGAGCATGAGGCTAAACATGAACATGAACATGAACATGAACATGAACATGAACATGAACCTGAGACGCCGCTCACGTGGAACGGCGTCGACCTCTCGACGTGTTTCCAAAGGCTCAAGGGGACGGTCGACGCAAAGGGGAAAAGCTTTGTTGAGACGATCGACCTCCTCATCGACGCTCTCAGCGCGGCGAGCTATGTGGATCGGCTCGCCGAAGAAGGGGACCCCGCACAGGCGGGATGAGCTTAGGGCCGATAAGTGCGCGAGGATCGTTTCCGGAGCCGCCCTGGACGGAGGACGACGAGAGGGGCAGACAACGGTCAGAGCAGCCGGTGTGCAGGTGCGTGACAAGATGTGGATCTACCCCCCTTTCCCTCCGGCCACCAACGTCGGGCGTTACCTAATCCAGCACGGCTTTGGAAGAAGCATCTGCTCTACCGAAGGCCGGCACTCTTTCACCTTCGGAGAGGAGGATGGTTGTGTACTTTGTGTCTGCTGTAAATCTTATATCTTTCTGGGAACTTTAACATCCGTAATTGTGCCCCTGATCCTCTGTCCGGGTGCCGTGCGGAACGCTAGCTACACAGATCCTCGAACACAGATACCGGCACTGGTATTGTTTCAGCTCTGTCCTGGCCTACCTGGACGTCTCGATCCCCGTTTTTTTTTTCTCCACCCCTAAACTTTACCAGATAACGGAAAAGTCGCTTATTTTACCCCCAGTGGTCGTGAGTGTGTGCATCGTCGGAACCGCTATTCTTCGACGCTCTCTGTGCCATACAACGGGCAGCCTACCACGGTACGACATCTTCCACCGTCTCTTTCTCTGCAGTACCAACAACCCGGATAGTTACGCTGGACTACCGTTAATTCCCCATAGAAAAAAAATTGTCTCACAGTCTTTCGATCTCAAAATTCCGCCAATAAGTAAGGAACCTACTCCACCTTGACAATACCATCGCTTTACTACACTATACATACCTAGATCGCCATGACACAGTCGTCGCACTTGGTCCAAGACCTGCAGCCGCATAATCAACAACAGCATCAAACTCCACCGCCGCCGCAGCCTGAACAATCGCAGAAGAAAGCCAGAAGGAGAAACAGAGTCCCCATTTCTTGCGTCATCTGCAGACGGAGAAAGGTCAAGTGTGACAAGCAGAAGCCTCAATGCTCCAACTGTATCAAGAACAATGTCCAGCATTTGTGCCATTACCTAGAACCAAAATGGGCCAAGCCGTTGGAGTCGGAAGCTGTTTCGATGCGTATGGACAATCCAAACGGCTTTACAAACCCTGCAATAGCAGCAGCAGCAGGAACTGCTATGCCGACCTCGGACAGCAATTCAGGCCTCGTGAGAAGAGATATGGACAACAATTTCGCCCAAAATACCGCAAACAACGTGCTGATGGTAAAAATAGAAGATCAGCAAGCTCTCTTGTCTAGCATGAACGAGTCGGTGGAATTAAAGAAGGAACTGGAATGTTTGAAAAACAAGATGAAGTTTTTAGAAACTGAAAACAGTGATCTTAAAAAGAAAATTGTGCTCAACTCAAGCGGCTTATCAACAACTAATTCGGCTTTAAGGCCTCTGAAAAATCAGGATTCGGAAGACTTATTGGATTGCATCTTCAACTCCAGCATACTCTTCATTGCACAGAAGGGCAGCCAGTACAATCTTCCCATAACTTACCAAATAAGTGTTTTTTCCTGGATGTTCATGGTGAAAAATGATCTTTATTTGAACGATTTATGGATGAAAATTTTGAAGTTAAGACAACATTATGAATACTATTACAACAGTAAAGGCGCCGCAGAGAAAAACATGATTTCCCATTACAGAAACTATGATCATAAATTGAGCAAGTTCAAAAGCAGCGACTCAAGTAAACTTAAAACCTCAGAAATATCAAAGGAGAAGACAAGTGAACATACAAGTAAGCTAAAAAAGTTTTTAGAAAAGAGTTTGAATTTAGAGAACAATGGTGCTAAAGCAGGTAAGGTCACCAGCGCAAACAAGTTGGATGAGACTTCCTTTTCTGCACATTCAGAGGCAAGCGAAGCCTATCCTCATCTGCCCAATGTTTGTCCTGTTACCGGTGTGTTGGGCGTATGCCCGATAGGTAATTCTAACCCCGTCATGAGCCATGAAGAAAAGGCAAAACCTAACACTGAAATCGACACAAATCTCTCAAATTCTAAAACTCAATCAGAAAAGAAGGTTCCTGCTAACCCAAGGAAACAACAGTCACTGAAAAGAAAAAACCATCCAACCCTGAAGTTCAACAAATGTCCAGTATTACATCCGAATGAGGCTTCTCTATCTTCTCCCATATCTTTAACTCCTGGCTACCCAAAGAAACTGACTTCTAGCATGCCATCCAACACAAGTGTCAGCAGTAGTGCTGGGGCTCCTTCCGCTATTTACAATGATGCATATAGCGATAATGATGAACCTCTAGAAAACCCTAAAGTTTGTCCTCTAATGGTGGGCGATGCGAAGGCATTGTTCAAGGAAAAACTGTCCAAAATGAACATAAGTGCTATTCGTGAGTCATATAATGTCCATAAAAAGAAGACCGGTTCAGCATCTCCTGCTAAAAGTAGAGGAACTCCAGTAATCCCTTCCGGTCCAAGCACTCCGATGTCAGAGATAAAGCCGGAAGATACTGAGAAATTGAGCAATTTCGTTCCAATAGCAATGAAACCGGAACCTCAAACAAGCTCAAGGCAGAATAGTATGAAGAGACAGGCACCTTTCCCGGATACTCCTCAGCCTAATAAAACCAAAAAACTGAAATCAATATCACCTTCTGCAATCAAATCCTTGAACTATAATAATACCAAGCAAATTATATCTGTCATTGAACAGTATCTACCTAGTAAGAAAGTGGTTGGCTTATTATTAGATAGATTTTTCGATAGGTTGTACATATACATGCCCTACGTTGATGAAACAAGCTTCAAAATGAGAGTTGCCTCAATCTTAAAATCCTCTGATGCTGGTTGTCAGAAAATTAGACTATCTTCAATTGGCACACAATATTGTGAAGAGTTTTTAACACTATGTTTGATGCTGATCATCATCAGATTGAGTTGGTTATCACTACCGGAAAAGTCAGTCGCTGGATTGAGTCAGAATGAACTACTATTAATGAAACCTGAAAATTTTGTTTCATTTGTTTTGGTTGATATGGTGAAGGAAATTTTTTCAAACACTAAAATCATGTCAAAACCTTCCTTGATCATTTTCCAAGTGGGGTTGTACCTAAAGCTCTATTCAACGGTTTCTCCGGAAGATGGTTTCGACACGGATGATTCATATACTAGAAACACATCATACAGTACATCTTCAACTCAAGGTCAAGGCGAAAGTTTTGACCCAAATTCAAGCACAAACCCAACCGTACAGCAAACAGATGCGGGTACTCCGAGTACTCCTTCTTCATCGTCTAACTCAAATGACCTATCTGGGGATTTGACAAATGAATCTCCGAATTTGAACTCACCCAACTTTATATCTATGTTGGTACAGCTTGCTCGTACCATTGGACTAAATCGTGATCCTTTGAACTTCAGAAATTTCTACCCGACTGCTACTGACGATGAGATGACGATTTCCCGTTTGTTCAAAAAGAGGCATCTATGGAGAAAATTATGGTATGGCTTAATGTTCATCACGATTGAGGCAAACTTGAGTTTAGGTGACTACAAAAAAGGTCTTCCGATTGAAATAGATTTGGACCCTACATTAGGTAGCGCCATTAATCAGTCGTGGGATTGCAGATTACCAGGAGGTATTGAACAGGGTGTTTTGGAAAAATGTTTTGAAAGTGGTAAGGTTTTGCAAAGAGAATTATGTATTGTTCAAAATTTCAGAGAATCGATTATCTCTTATAGATGGATTTTCAAAGGTATGAAGTTACTTTTTGCAGTAGATAAACCACCAACCACTCTTGAAATGGAAAATGTTGTGACAACTTTATCTGAAATTATTTGTGAGAAATCAAAATACGGGTTTGGAATTGACTTGATAATGGGTGACCAAGAGATCGTTAATCCCTTCAGAGCTAGAAATTCTTCTGTTTGGGTTAAAAAATACACTAAACAGATTAAAGTTCTGAGACTAAAAGTTCATTTGATTGTTAAGAACATGATTTTCACTTTGAACTATTTGATGTTCCTAAATCACGAACAAAAATTGAGCAAATTGTTGGGCCAAAAACATACATTAATTGAGAAAATAGATAAGCAAAGAGGATATATTGAAAAGTTCTTTGAGGCTTCTCTTTTGTCTGCTATCGAGAATTTTAAGCTATTCGTACAATTTATGGATGACAGCAATAAAGTGTTCCCCAACTGTAGCACAGAATTGTTGATATATCCATTTCTAATGATTTTGAACCATAGATCTCACGAATTCCTAATTTCCTTGGTTCTTAGAGTTCAGCAAAGCTCTCCAGTGATTATGGAAATTTTGAAAAAGAACAGGATTGATCCAAAAGAGCTTCAGAAAAGACTTTTCACTTATCTAGAAACTTTCATCGAAAGATTGGACGTTTTGACTAAAAGCTATTATTATGCATGGGTCTTGAAAAGACTTGTCAAGTTCTTCTACAATATATTACTTAACTCTCAAAAATTCTTTAAGTTGAACTTTAAAAGAATGAATATTTCACAAAATACATCCAAGAAAAATCCAAGTAAGCCCTCGGACCTCAATAGTAATAATGAGGTCAACATGAATAAAGTCAGTGGTGCTGGTGGTGAAAAGTCTGCTTTTGAGATTGCTTTTGGTACTTCCAAGTTGCCACCTGTCACTGATTTCACACACGACGATAGAAGAGAGATAAATTTCAATCCAGTTATCAGTAATTCTGATATTTTACTAAATAATGAATCTCCTGGTCTGGGTATGAATATTAGCCCTAACAACAACATGGCAATGAATACCTTACTTGCTAACTCCAATGAAGCTAGGAATAATATCAATCACAATACTAATAATAGCAATAGCAATAGCAATAGCAACAACAGCAATAACAACAATAATAATAGTATGGCCAATATAGCCATGACCCAAATCAGTACCCCTGATAACATTCAACTAGAAGGTAATGTCCCCGGAAATTCTAATTTCAGCGTACAGAACACTCACGTGGTTGATAATCTCGCAGGTAACCTTCTCGAGAACATGGCCAATGACATGAAGTTCAATTCCACAAACGGCGTGATCAATCCGGTTATGAATCCTCATGAACTGAATGGTATGAATAATAATAATTTCAATCCAAATATGGTTGGCAGTGGTGCCAAACAAGGAATGACAAGATGGAATAATGGATTGGGTGAGGATCTGAATGAACTCTTTGATGACCAATTCCTCAACGACATTGGCGGGTTTGCAATGGAAAATGTTGCTCCAACTGGTATTTTTGGTTTACGCAGAGGCCTCAGTCACGACGCGATCCTCAGTCCTAATGTTGCTGTACCCAATGTCAATGGCATGGGAGAAATGGGAAGTTCTACCATGTCTTTGGTTGAAGGCATGCTGATAAACCATTCAAATAATGACATGATGAACATCAACTCTTTTACCGGCGGAAAGGGAGAAATCTACAATTCGTTGAACGAAATCGACTTTACCAATGTCGATCTGAATGCGCCTGTGGATAATATGCCATATGGTTTCGAATTAAACATCCAAGAAGAAATGGCGGGTCTGAACCCTGGTGCTAACAATTCTCTCAAAAATGGTGCAAACGTGTTCGGGCGTAGCAACGGTCACGATACCCAAGGTTCCAGGTCTAACTCTGCAGACGGTCAATCTGGTGGATTTGGACACTGGAACTTCTTCTGAACGTACCACACTTCCAAAATATCTAAACTGATGTAATTTTCTCTTGTGAATAATATTAACATGTAAACCTCCATGCGTACCCCAATTCGAGCGTCATCCCCGAGGCCTTAAAAGCGGTTATATCCGACCGGTACAAGGCGCGGCTATATCAAGTCAAGCCTTCACTTGATTTACCATTCGGGTAACAGAGAAGTGATACCCGGGGGGTAGATCTGGTGGAATCAGACAGGCTTGTGTCTTAACGTTGAGTTTTCCGTTTGCCTTCTCTGCGTAACCTTTCTGGCAACTGCTTGCAACTACAAACACACCATGGCTGATGGAATGGCAATTATGAGCCCACAGGCGGAACGGCCGGTGGAGATGGCGAACAAAACGGATGTGAATCTGGAAATGAACCATAGCAGTAATAACAACGATGATAAAATAAGCAAGCCCAAGTCTAGAAGGATGAGGATGCCGTTGTCTTGTATTGTTTGCAGAAAGAGAAAGGTGAAAGTAGGTATACCTCTTTTTCTTACTCTATCGAATTATGAAATAAAAATTGGACCAAGATACTAACAAACTTTTTTTTGTTTCATAAAGTGTGATCGTGGTAAACCACATTGCAAAACTTGTGAAAAGTACAACAGCGTCAACTTATGTTCATATGTTGAGCCAACGTGGACAAATACAGATGGGAAGAAGGTCACTTTTGTGAACCACATGGGGGTTATAGATCCAAATCAGGCAGAAAAGACCCTGTCTGAGTCTAATATCACATTAACTCATACTTCTTCTTCCGTAGCTCCAAAAGCCTCTATGGATACACGATCGATGTACTCCGATGAAACGATGACTCGTGTCAGTGATAAAACCGTTGACGCTAACACACCTGGAAGAACCACAGTCGGCCTAAACACAGGTTCCCTTGGTAATGGCGATATCTCCAACTCGCCTCATTTCAATGATTGCTTGGCTAATCCGACATTTTACAGCAGTCCGTCTGGTATTCCATCAAGCATATCGTCCGGCATTTCTCCTCTGAACAAGCCAATACTCCCACCTTTGGAATCCCTGCCCACTAACGTGACAAGTGTTGCTGGTATCTCATTACAACCACTGATCCAGCAGAATCCACAAACTCAAATGCAGAATCAGGCTGATCTTCAGGTTCTACTCAACAAAATCAAAAAAAGCAATGTCAACGTGAACAATTCTGAGAGCTTGAAAAAGGTCGATGCAACTATTCAGAAGTCGACAATCAATTGGAAGTCACGAGATCCACTAGGTATCTCTAGTGAAAGCGCCACCTCGGACTCACCAGGTAACGCTTTGGAAAAAGGACAGCCTTCCTGGTTAAAATCAAGCAATACAAATCGAATAAATATCAGTACTGAACCACTTAGGCAAGCCCAATCATTCGCTGAAAATCAGAGAGGAACCCATAATAAAAGTTCATCAACGGACTCATCCTATTCAGCCTTGTTCCAGAGTCTTGGAATAGGAGTTGACGAGTCTTATAATTTATATGAGGGATTTGTTCCAATGTTATACAAATTTTCACGAATAAACAACTTTGGACCGTTGGCTTGGATATCGATTATTTTAAAGGATCCTTTCATTTGTCCGTTAAGAGATGAAATTGTACAGCACAAGAAGAAAACGTTGTTCAAGGCTGCTTCTGAGGGTGAAACGGATCATCAAAATCGATTTCTGAGATATTCAGGATTAGACGATATTAAACCAATCCACATTGAAGTTCATCCGACAACGGCGACTGATAATGATTCTGATGCAAAACTTGTGAAGGAAGGAATGCTTAATAAACCTTATGATGGTACCGATATTAATACTCATATAAATCCAAAATGCGTATATTTCAATTCAAATTTTGCATTGCAGCAAATTTTGGATGTTTTACCAGAAAAAAAGGTTATTTGGCTTTCCATCAAACGGTTCTTCACCTATGTTTATCCAATTTTGCCTTATTTGGATCAGCTTTCGTTTATTACTGATGTTGAAAAACTCATAGATGGAAATCATTTTAGAGATAGATATTCAGAGGAAAAAATCGGAACGTTACATGTCACCAAAAAGCTAGATTTTGCTAATCTAGGTATTTTACTTCTAGTTTTGAAATTTGCGGAAGCATCTTTGATTGTTAACGAGGATCCAGGAGATGGTAGCATTACTCGGACAAAGGATGAACAATACTTGCTAGATCATCCATTGAATGAAAAAATGATAAATGTTGCACAGTCATGTTTGAACCAGTTTAGGCTTCTCAGAAGATGCGCTTTACCAATATTTCAGCTAGCATTGCTTATGAATGAGTATGAGAAACTAAATGGTTTGGCAGACGGAAATGATCCAGATAGCCAAATTTTTATTTCTATGCTAATACAAATGGCTATATCGATTGGTATGAACAGAGATCCGACCAAATTTGATACTTTTATAGGTAAAGGCAAGATGGGCAATCTTTGGAGAAAAATCTGGTATGGATTATTGTCTTCGGATGTTAAGCAATACATCCAGTTTGGTTCTGGTAAAAGTGCAATGTGTGATTTTTACGATACAGAGCTCCCTGTTTTCGATGAAGAGTCGTCCAACATTGACAACTATGATTTAGAAAGAGTTGTGATTGAAAAGATCAGGCTAAATTTTAAATTCGACCAGGAAATGCTAGAATTGGCTGATTATCTATGTCAATTCAAAAAAAATCCGAATGTCAGAGTAGTGTTGACGAAAGTTTTCAAATTAGAAGCAATGATAAAAGAAAGCTTCGGAACAATGAAAGACTTGTTGAACAGAAGTACAAATTTTTTCATTGAAAAGGTTAGAAAGGTTTGGGACTTCACGATATATATTTTGGCAGTGGGCCTGCTTGTTACCGTTTACCACCAGCTATTTGTTAATTACCAAAAGCTAGAGAGCTATGCAGTTACTAAGTTTGTGAAGGAGAAAAGTGAACTTCATTGGTTGTACGTTTTCTCTAACTTCAAGAATATATCAAGCAGGAGCAGTAAGTTTTTTGGAATAGGATTTGATATGGTAATAAGTCAGTGTATCATTTCCACCGTGCATAAAGGATGGATCGATTTTATGTCGACTTACATTTGTCTGCGATTAGCCGTCAGCAAAATAGAAGACAAGGCTAATTCAAGCAAAAGAACCCATTTGCTCAGAAAAGTTTGTGACTTGATTGTGGATTCTGAAAACTGGTATTTGCCAAGTTTGAAATTTTTATCTCGGAGACACTTCCATGCCTGGAAGCTTTTGAAAGCTCATACTTTTCTTATTGGACTAATTAGGAAAAATCAGTTGATGTTCAAACCGTTGATCCATTTATTCAACTACGCAGAATACATGAGTGATGCCGATTTGATGAACTTGTTAGAAATGACCAAGTACAAAAATTACATGGCTGAAGAAAACGAGTCAAAAGTTTTCACTGCAGTAAAGGATCGCATTTTGGATAACTGCACCTCTCCAAGCAGCATTCCAACATCTGATTCTCCAAACTCTGATACAACCAATACTGCTGTTGGTAACAATTCAGCGCCCGACATCTCCATTGATGGGTTATTCCCGATTGAAGCGTGGAACAAACCAATGGAGGAGGATGCTTTTTGGAGAGATATTTTTTTCCAAAAACAACAGCAGACGTTCAACGGTCCGACGCCAACCGCTTCACCTGGCTTTGACTTTTTAGCTCCTCAGATGTTGTCGCAGGACATATACCCCCAAGAAGACTACGAAATCAATGACCCATTCGAGACTCAAGAAGCTGGTGCGGATGGCATTATTCCTAGCAGCTCCAATCCTACTAATCTGTTTGTAGACCAGACAATTTACAACATGTTCAACTAGCGGAAGTAGGTGGTTTCATGCGGCCGAAGGTCGGGCAATGTTTTTCGTGATTATGTCATCATTTTTGAAAATCATGCTCGAAGAGGAATGACACTGGTTCGGGGAATAGTTAGTGCAGTTTGTAGATGATAACAATTGTGAATTACCTGTATAAAAAGGAATAGGTTACGTGTATTAGGACATCGGACAAGTGTTCATCCTGGCAGTTTTTTCTCAAGTATAGCCAAAATGCTTGGCAGTTCTTTCAGCAAAGCGCTCTCGAGTTTTAGAAGTACAACTGTCACTAGATCAATTCATTGTAAGCGGGATATCGGTTTAAAACTCGGATTGCAGCACCGAATAGTTCTGAAACCGGTGAATAGAATAGATTTTACTAAAAGGTACTACGCTGTTGGTCATAGCAATAGTGATAAGAAGAATGATGAGAAAAAACAAAATGCTAAATCGCCAATGTTTGGGCATTATGTTGGAGGAGGGCTAGCTTTATTATTTGTCGGAGGGATGATTGTCAGTCCAGATTTCAGACGAGGAACCATTGATACCCTCGTTATTGTTGAAAGGGTTGGAGTTGTTACCATCGCGATGGCTCGTTGCTTTGGATTATATTTGTGGGTCTTGAATAAAAAGTATGAATCACATAAACAATATATGGAGGAACTTTCCAAAACTCATCACAGGGCAGCTGATATCACTTTGCATGCTCTGCGGAAAAATGGTGGTATATATATTAAATTGGGTCAACACATCTCTGCAATGACATATCTTTTACCCTTTGAGTGGACAGAAACAATGGTCTGCTTGCAAAGTGAATGTCCAGAATCTACAATAGAAGAATTGCAGGAAATGTTCGAACAAGATACCGGTAAAAAATTCGATGATTATTTTCAAACCTTTGATAATAAGCCCATTGGTGTTGCATCCTTAGCGCAAGTCCATAAGGCGGTTTTAAGGGATAACGGAAACGAAGTTGCAGTCAAGCTTCAGCATCCATCTTTATCGAAGTTCGTACCCTTGGATGTTGCATTAACCAAATTTGTGTTTGATATGATGTACAAAGTTTTCCCTGATTATCCACTAACATGGCTAGGTGAAGAAATGCAGGAATCGATTTTCGTTGAGCTTAATTTCAGATACGAGGCTGCCAATGCTCAAAAAACAAAAGATTATTTCAAAGATTATTTGAAATTGACCGCTTTGAGAGTCCCTGACGTTTACACGGCCTTGCCAAGAATCTTAGTTATGGAATATATTGGTGGTGCTAGACTGGATGACCTGAAATATATCGATGGCCACAAAATATCAAGATCAGAGGTTTGTGGATGCCTAGCTCATATATTTAACAATATGATTTTCCAATCTGGGTTTGTCCACTGTGATCCGCACCATGGAAACATTGCCATCAGAGCACTACAAAAGCCCAAAAATGGACATAACTTTGAAATAATATTATATGATCACGGTCTTTATCGGACCATTCCTAACCAGATGAAAGTTGACTACGCTAGATTTTGGTTAGCATTGATTGATAAGCAGCCTGCCGAGATGAAGATATACGGTAAGAAGTTTGCCAAAATTGATGATAAGCAATTCCCAATATTTGCAGCAGCAATAACCGGTAGGGATTTTGACCATGCATTAAGTGGAGATCTAGAAGCGAAAAGAAGTCAGGCTGAGATTGATAAAATGAAAGAGGCAATGATGGCTGATGGAATGGTGTTGAACCTAATGTCCTTGCTAGCTACTGTGCCGAGAATAGTGTTGTTAATTCTCAAAACTAATGACTTGGTGAGGCACTTGGATGAAAGTTTACATAACCCTCTAGGACAAGAAAGAACGTTCTTGATCATGGCAAACTATTGTGCTCGCACTGTATACAAAGACGACTTGGCAAATAACTCAAGACTACACTCTAGGTGGAGTTTCTCGTGGCTTTGCGGTGTCTTCGGTTCTGTTCAAGAATACTATGGCAGAAATTTGAAGCTATATCTCTTCGATGTCATGTTCTATTTTATCAACTTGTTGCGTAAGGCAGATCTAATTAAATGAACCCTTTATAGCCCGTTCTATAGCAGTGATGATGAAAATACCTTTTGGGAGACCACGGTCGCGAGAGGCTTTGGGCACTATGCGTAATGAAACATGAAATGAACCATGTTGAACATTGGACCATCACAAGGTGAAATGGGTACCGGAATCAGATCTACATAAGCAAGGCAAGCAAGTAAAGGACAGATTCTGTTCTTTGTTCAGCCTACAGTGATGAACAGAGGGAAACCTACTGCGAGTGGGAATTTTTCCAATGTCAATTATTTTCAACCTGGACGACAAAATCAGAATACTGGCAGAAACAATCTCCGATTTCAAAACAATACAGGAATCAGTAGTAATGATATCAGTAAAAGAAGCGGAAATACTGGTCAGAACAATGCAGGTAATAATGCCAATCGAGCTAGCGCTAGAAATAGAAATGACTCTAAAAACTCCTCCACTAAATTCGCAAATAAGGGAGGAAGTTCAAGCTCCTATAGAAACGTCAGTTCCGGTGGCGGCAGAAATAATAGTAGCAGCAACAGCAATAATGTTACCAGCAATAATTTGAATAGAAGCAATGGCACTAACAGGATGGCAAAGAAATTCAACCCACAAAATAGCAACTCGAAAAAAGGCAGCAGCAATATACCCGAAAAGCCTAAAATTAAAGTCGCAGAGCCTGCTAGGCCTGTGAAAGAACATAACTCCATGGTTGATTCTAATAGTTTTGAAGTTAAGTTTTACGGTACTTTATTGCAAAACCCTGAAACACTTGGGTTTCAGAAGCTCCCTCATAGACCACACAAGGCGCCCCGTTACATGCTTAAAGAAAATGTCTTGTTTGACATGACCAGCTTTCAACCCAACCCCTGGGATTACGAAAATCAACAGAAGCTTTTGAAAAGGGAAACAGAGTTTTCAGGAGAACCTCAGCTGCTTTTTGAAGAGTTCCAAGAATACAGAAAAATTGAGAGAGAAAACATGGAAAAATACAACTTAGTTGATAAGGAAAACGCCAAAAAATCTCTAGCTGATGCAATTGTTTTTAGAGGAAGCTGTCAGGATATGTGTCCAACCTATGAGCGTGTTGAAAGAGTTTTCAAAAATCAGGTTTCGAAGTGGGAAAAAGATCCTGTTACAAACAAAATTTCAAGAGAATTAGCAATAAAAACTTTTATGAGGCCGTCAGGGCAGGCACCTCCGCTACCCTCTGATGTTAGGCCCCCAAATGTGTTACAAAAGACGTTGAACCATATTATAGATAATTTACTTCCAAAACTGCCTGAATCGCAGTCCTTCATATGGGATCGAACAAGATCCATCAGGCAAGACTTTACTTTCCAAAATAACTATTCTGGTGTTGAATCAATTGATTGCCACGAGAAAATTTGTCGAATACATATACTCTCCTTGCACGTCATGTCGGGCGCCAATGATCCCGACTATCAACAACAGCAGGAAGTTGAACAGTTCAACAATTCTTTACAGACGTTAACTCATATGTACGATGACGTTCGATCGAGGGGTGGTTTTTGTCCAAACGAGCCGGAGTTCAGAGCTTACGAGCTACTCTCGAAAATAAAAGATACAGAATTGGACAGGTATCTACAGACTTTACCTGATTACATTCAAAAGGCTCCTGTTGTTGAACAAACTATAATGCTAAGAAACCTAGTAATTCATGGAATGAACAATCTCAATTGCTACTATGAGTTCTTTAAAACAATCTTGGACAAGTCGAAAACAACATTTCTCATGTCCTCCTTGGCTGAAATACATTTCAATGAGATTAGATTTAACGCCTTGAGGGCAATGAGTAGGTCATTTCATTCGAAATCCAAGAAAATGCCTTATGTTACAGATATTTCACACGCGTTAGGTTATAACGATACAGAACAGTTTTTGGAAACATGTCATCTTTATATGTTACCGGTGTTTCATGATGATGAAACAAACTTATCCCGTGTTGATGTGACCGCATTAAAATCGGTATTCAAAGTTTCGCAGAAGCAACCATATACTAAGCGAATTGATGACATGATCAACGGTAAGTCCATGTCTGGTATTGTTAACGGTGGTATAATAAATCGGGATTTGAACTTGAAACAACCTCAAACGTTGGAGCAAATTGCCAGGGAAAGTTTCAAAGGAAGTAAACGAAATAGTTCATCTGTTAACGAGATTTTTTCCTGCAATAGAAACTTTCGATCATCCCGAACTTTGAAACTAATCCAGCCAGAATTTCATAACCCAGTAGTAAGGAACGAAAGTGCTAATGTGATTTCAGCACCCAGCAATCAAAATAATTTTGGTACTTTTCCCACACCCACATTACAGGAAAGTAAAAAGACTGACTCTATCCCAAGTAATGCTAGTTCATTTCAGCAGGCAAAGGCTCCGGAGCTTTCTCAGCCTAAAACCCAAATAGTTACGAAACCACCTCAAATTCCACCTTTTGTTGATGTTTCTACTGAGACATCGATATCAAACTCCAGCCCACTTATTCAATCTGATGCAACTCAAGGGTTAAATGTGTCGTCTCCTCGAAAAACTAAAGGTTTCAACAGTTCAGCAAAAGAGCCCGAACCTCAACATGCAGCGACCAAAGCTGCTCTCCAGAAAAAATTAACTGAAAACCCCCTGTTTCAGCCTGAGGCGATGAAGGTCACAAATAATCTTGTGAATAATTCTGTTCATACAATGATTAGCAACTTGGTAAAACAAAAGGTGGATGAAGAAAAAGCAAGACGAGCACTAAAGTCCAAAAATAAACTAGTTAATGAACTATCAGAAGAGATGTTTAGTGCATTCATGAAAGAGCAAATATATTTTGCCTCATTAGAAGCAAAAGCTGTGTGCTTTTGGAAAAGAAATCTTAAACTTTATGCTATGAGACAAATTATAGAGAAAGCCAAACATGCGCTAAAAAATAAGCAAATAAGTGATGCTAGAAACAATGAAATAAAACTGTTCAGTGATTCTTTGGTTTTGCCTGTTGTTCATCCTAAATTACCTTATACTTTTCAGAAGCATAAGCTACAAATCCCTTCATTTACAAGTTCAGCTTCAGATCCTTTCAAGTTATTCAATCAGGTAAATCCCACGTTTGACTTGAATGGAACTATAGTGCTACGTTCTCCCCTATCATATACTTCTCAGTGGATATTAGGCCAGTTTGGTTTTATTAAAAATGATGAATCTAATGAGGTGGAAAGTGAAAATGGGTTCAAGCTCCATATGGAAATTCTTCCCGATAACTTTGAGCCTTCAGAATATTTCAAAAACATTTCAACGATAGTCATTCAGGTGGGTACTATTGAGAGGGTTGATGATGCCAAAAAGTCTACCCTTCTCAAATGTCTTTCGAAAGACGCAAAAGTTATTGCAAAACTAAAAGATTTTGTGGAACGTTTTTCTGGTGCTCCGTGTTTCTCTTTCGTTATAGTCTATGTGGATGCGTTCAAGATAAACTTGAAGTACTCTGAATTAAAAACAGTTTTGAATCTTGAAAATTTATCTTCGTCAGGCATAACCGTTGGATTTTTTAGGCTCAACAGTTCTCTTCTGAATGGAACTAACAGTTTGGGTGTAACAAAAAAGCCTCAGCTGGATTTCAGTAAACTGTTAGAGGCCGTCTGGAGGAAAACGTACGAAAGAAATACTGAAAATTCTTCAAAGTTGGGAAAAAGTGTCAGTATAGTGAATAACACGACTGATAATATTACTGGTTTGCTGACTCAGGGCGTAGTCAGCGAATCCAGAAAGAATGAACTTCCCTCAGCATTGATAAAAAGAAGGATGAAACATCTTCATCGTGTAATAGATGATTCGAACGTGAAAAGGAGGAGATTATTCAGCTCTGTTCGCCCTACCGAACTAGATTCATACATTAAGAGTTTCACGGAAAGGTCTAGTGTTGCAAATAATGATTCTGATTATACAAATGGCCAGAGTAGATTGAACACAACAGACAGTGGTATGTTCAGAAACTGTGAGCTTTCAGGAATACGGGGAAAAAGCAGCAGTCCTATAATGTTAAGGAATTATAAAGGCATCAATAAAACTGCTGCTGAGGATTCTGTGAGTTCATACGATGAAGATAATAGACAACGACTCCAAGAGTTAAGTGAGCTTGATCAACTAGCCGATAGTATTTTAAAAAGTTGAACTAATTTTTGTAACAAATATTGTATATTATTCAGCATTAATGATTTACGGGTATATATCATGAAATAACAGAGATGTTGCAGGGATTGTTGGATAAAAACAGTCCTTTCAACAGGTTATAAAGCATACAAACTGGGCGTAATTGAAGTTGATATTTGCTTCACGATTCTTCTCGACTGAGGAAATATCAGCTTGGGATTTGAGCTTTTGATAAACCTGTTCCAAGCGCTTGGTGTCGGCAATATTCAGCTCAGGGCAACGGGTATTGTACTTTTTCAAAAGTACTAGTAATAGATTAATATCTAAAACAATTTGATAAAGTCCATCCTCAGTGAAATCAATCGACAAATTATCAACAATTTTTTTTTGGAATTGGCCAATCAAACTTGACTGGACGTCTAGAATAAACGAGTTTCTAATTTTGAAATTGAGTAGCCTTGACTTAAGGCTATTAATATGATTAATGGCTTTCAATATGTAAGGCGATACCTCAATCACTTCGCCAGATGCTAATCGCGTTAGAAGGCCCTCTGAATTTGTATTGATATCCGTAATCCCGTTACCTACAATTTGTTTGATTGCAGTTAACGGCTCTTTCATATACTCGGCGAATAGTGCATACTCGTAAGTGTCAAAGCTCTCATAAATTTTTAGATCTTTATCTTTGGAAAGATTAGATTGAAAATTTATATCGAATGATCTTAAAATTGAAGGAATTATTTTTTGAGTCAGATTTCTCATATCGTAAATTGTGGCTAAATAATAATAATCAGATCTCGTCGGATCAATTTTAGATTGTCTTGCAACATTTTGAACCATTCCATTCAAAAGAACGTCGAAGGAGCTCAAAAATTGCTGCTTAATTAATTTCATCAAATCTTTATTGTCGAAAATATGAACTTGATGCAATTTTGAAATGAAAACTTTGTAGTAATTTTGTAAAAAGGTAATTAGCTTAGTTGCACCATCAATGGTATCACTTGGTGACATATTGTCTGCGTAAAAGATTTTCCGAATATCTGCGTTGAGAGTAGAGAGACAACCTAATATCAGATTTTGGTTGATTGTGAGAATTGTCGAAGTAACAGTGGAATTGAGCTCCCCGGAATTCAATATAAGTGCCTTGTTCTGAACTTCGGATAGTTTCTTGTATATCATGTTATGCAGATTAACCGAAAAGCAAATAGCTGATATTGAATTTGTGTTTGGTGGTAGAAATCCAAAAGTTGAAGGGTCATTTAAATCTGGATTTCCCGGAGGTGGAAGTGCTGCCGTAGTGCCTTGATCCATACTGAGTTTTAAAGCGTTGGTAAGATCAGAAGTGGTACATGAGAAAAAGAATTGTAACCTTGCACAGATTTTGGATACCATAGAATTGAAATAGTTTCTCATGAGAGCTAAGTCTTTTTCGCTGGTTTTGAAAGTATTTGGGTTTGATTTTGCCTTCTTGCTCAACAAACTGTCAAAGTCAGTAAGGAAATATTCTACGATGGATTCAAACTTGAGTATCTTCTTGCCTATGACCAATTCTGTAACATCAGTAATGTAATCTGAAGTGAAGGTCCACAATTGTACAATTAGAGGAAAGTCGAGTTTTTCGTATATTTCATCAATTTGTTCATCATTGAAGGTTGAAGAACCAAAAGTGGTAAATAGTCGTTTCATTGCTGTCAACAGAAGGATCTCTGAATCCGGTTCTTGGTTTGATGGATATGCATTAAGAATTGAATTTCTAGCATTGAATAACCGAGTGTAATCTATTTTGGCCAAGCCTGTATCCAAATCTTCCAGGATGTAATCGTATTGAAGTGAAATAAAATCCTTGATTGGACTTTTAGTTGCATTCAACTCAATCATCCTCTTGATAATGCTGACAAAATTTGACTTTCTAGAGTTATTAACGTGTAACTTGAAATTGCTGTTTATTGACTCTATATGAATTTTCTTAAGGTCTTCGGTCATTGAAATCTTATAGTCATTGATCACTTTGACCACATTTGACCAAATTTTATCAAACAACGGATTATGATTTTGCAGTGTCTTTAAGCTCTGGAAAAAAGCAAATCCTCTTTCATATTCTTTTAAAAGCGAATCAAAATCATCTTCATCGATATAAGACTTTAGTTTTTTGGGCAAATCCATAAAGAATTTATTTTGATTAATGAAGGTAAGAGCATTTGCAAGTTCTTGCTCTTTAGATATTAGCAGCAGAACAGGGTTCAACAACTGATTTGCAGAGTTGTTCGAATAGGCCAAATTTTGATTCAAAGTATCAATCTCTTGTCCTAGATTACTGCTTGAAAATTCATTGAACACTTTGTCTAAGGAATTTTTACTGCTCAGCGTTTTCTCGAAATTGTTCGTAATCAATTGTTGTAACAATGGCTTTTTAGCCTCTATATCGTTTTCTAGGTTGTGAATCCCCAACATCAAGTCATTTAGGGATTTATCGCTATGAATGACGCTCAAAAAAAGCTTCGGGTTAAATAGCTTAGAATCAACCATGTATCTATTCAATTGAGGATCCCTTGTGTCGTCCACAATATCTTTGTCAATCAATTCATCCAAGATATTCTGATGAAACCCCAAAGCATCCGCATAGTTAGATTTGGCGTTCGTCGATGGATGTCTTTTCATACTTCCTGGTCTTTCCTTCGTGTCGGAAGAACTGAGGTCGTTCATGTTGTCCCCCAGTATATGATTGACCACTTCCTTGGGTATTTGGGAAAGATCTTCCGTCGACAAGTCAACCTTGAAAGTCGACTGGACCGAATCATGTTGGTAGTCCTTCGGATTCAGCGTTTTCAATTGGTAGAAGTCCATCAGAAGAGCCCTATCTCCGGCCTTATCTAAATTTATCATTCCTGCTTGTCAAATATATGTCACTAGTTGACCATAAGCAATGACATGTATCGAAAAAGAGACAGCTCAAAGTTAAAAGATACAACGATGTCCTATTGAACTGGCTTTTCCGGTAAATTCGACAACACTTACTGTTACTTGCAATTGGTTTACGTAATTGCGACAACAGATTTGTTGCTGATATTTGAGGGGAGATGCTTTGGCTTCTCTTTCTCCCAAGTGGTAAAAACTGGATCCGATATGATGCTAATGTCAGTGTTCTCTACAGCTAGTAACAGAGATAGCAATCATAATAGCTAATCGTTAATTCAGGGAGTAGTGGTAGATATACACTTTCTTCTTTATTCCAGATTTTTAGCAAAATTGTTGTCTTTCTTTGTTTCTTTGAGAAAGCAAATTTATTATGACAAAACGGTCACGTGACTGGGTTGTTATTTCGGAAGTCTCTTCTATTTAACTGTGTATTACAGATATAAGTATATATCACGAAAATAACCCTTCTTCATCTTCAGTGAGGTTGTCCAAGACTTTGGAACGGCCTTTCGAATACTCTACAGGGTGCCTCTCTTTCACATGTGCTGTCAGTTTGTTTGCCATTTTGGTACCTCTCCGTAAGTTCGACTCAATCTCGGGCAATATCTCTTGTTTCAACTTTTCGTACTTTATAGTATGCTCTTTCAACGAAAACTCTATCTCATCGACAATCTTGAGAACCTCGTTCGCAGAATTGTTGAGTTCCCCGGCCATCTTGGATTGTATCACCAAAGTCCTATCAAAGGCCAACGAATCGAGGGCATTGTTCAAGCTCCCAATGAGGTACTCAATTGGATTGAACTGTGACTCGTTCGGTATCAAGGAGGGCTTCTCAGCACTGTGTGCACCGACAGGGGAACTACTCCGGATCCTCTCCAACACTAGCTCATCCTCATCTTCGTCATAAATATCGTCGTCATTCTCAATTTCCCCCCGTCCACCCCCGCTCCTATGGGCCATCGCAGCGGTATAATACTCCATTTTCGTTTCACTGTGACCTTCTTGAACGGGTTCTCTCCTCTCTCCAGCGGGTCCTTGATCAGACCTTCCATCACTAGCCGACAGGCCCTCCGTCCCGGTTAATCCTTCCTCCCGAGCGACAACCGCATATCTTTCGCCGCTCAAACCAGACGTCACTTCATCATAGTCGCCTTCATCGCTGGCCATAATCCCATACCCTATATCAATTGGCTCACACTACCCCACACATGCATCCCCAAAAGCTCCCTCCTTAAGGTGTCTTGTCTTGTAACAGTGTATGGTTTTTTTTGGATAAGCCGTCGCTTAGGTAAGGCCCTCGGACAAAACTACAAGACAAGGCTTATTATCATTGGACTTCCCGAGTATGAGCCATAGGAGCTGACCTACAGCAAGTTGGGGCTTTGTAGACAGCCCCAGCAAGATTACCAGGTTGCTGCTGAAAGGTTGAGAGGTAAAATGTGTAAACTACAAATCCATAGTACTATCTTGATGTGATGGAACATTGGAAGGGTTTGGTGTGATCGCATGCTCCTTTTCACCCAGCCATTCTCTCCATATGTGATATCTGAGCTAGTGGTATGAGAGTATAATTCAGACGTAAATTCAATCCTTGGCCAGATGCATGCGCTGAACTAAGCAATTGTTCTGCCGCGTAGATAGATGTCCTGCTGTTCAACGAGATCAACTATCACCAAAGTGAATCTCGCTCGCTCTTCGGTGACTTTCTCAGTAACAAACACACTCTCTCATGTTGTTGAATGTGTGTCATCCGGAGCTGGTCAGGGTTGCATCATTGGACGCCTGCATAACTGGTATCTCCTCCAACACTTGCACCGTGTAATCTTCAGAACCGTCTTGCAATCCGCATAAACAACAATGGATATGAGAGAGCGGCTAAGGCCGTTTGGAATATCGTTTGAGAAATCATTGGAGGACTTGATCAAAGGTATCAGATCAACGAGCAGTGATACTGAAAAAGCGGCGATCTTTTTAGACAAAGCGATCCAGGAATGCAAAGACGAATTGAAGACTTCAGACTTGGAGCTAAAGTCCACCGCAATATTGAAGCTAGCTTATTTGGAGATGTACGGCTTCGATATGAGTTGGTGCTCGTTCAACATCCTAGAAGTGATGGCTTCTCCTAAATTCCAACACAAGAGAATAGGCTATCTGGCAGCAATTCAGATACTACAAAGACAGAATAACGACGATGCCTTGATGTTGATGACTAACCTTTTGAAGAAAGACTTGAACTCTGTTCATTACATCGAGACATCGCTAGCCATCAGTGGAATAGCTGCAGTTGTCTCCAAGGACTTGGCGTTGGATATAGTGGATGATATGGCTAAGATGCTTTCACATTCAAAGCCCTTGATAAGGAAAAAGGCGGTGTTGGCAATGTTCAAGATATTCTTGAAAAACCCAGAGGCGTTGAGAGCTTACTACGACAGAATTGTAGAGAAATTGGAAGATCCAGATGGATCCGTCGTTTCGGCTACTGTCAATGTAATTTGTGAGCTAGCACACACAAACCCTTCCAACTACATTGATTTGGCGCCTAGATTGTACGCCATGCTCAAAGAATCAAATAACAATTGGATGGTCATCAGGTTGTTGAAGTTGTTTTCATCGCTTTCGTTGACAGAACCAAGGCTCAAATACAAAATTCTCCCTGAGATAAAATCGTTGATGCTATCGACAAAAGCATTGTCGTTAACTTACGAGTGCATAAATGCAATATTGAACGGAAATATGTTGTCATCGGATGATATAGAAACGGCACACTTGATTGTCGAGAAATTGTTAATTTTCTTTGAAAGTAACGATCAGAACTTGAGATATGTTGGGTTACTGGCATTCATCAAAACATGCAAAATACATCAAAAGCTAATCAAAAAGCACGACAAGATCATCTTAACCTCAATTTACGATAATGATTTGACGATAAGGGAAACGTCCTTAGATATTGTGAACTCTTTGGTAAGTGAACAGAATATTGTTGCTATTGTCACAAGACTGACTGTCCAGTTATTACCATACAAGGAACAGCAAGAGCATCTGGATGAGATCAACCGAAAGCTATTCTCTATGGAAAACGAGAGAGAAGGACAACTAGAAGAAGATGGGGAAGATGTGGATTATGAGAATAATAATTATAATTTAATCGGGTCATCTCAACAGCCAATTGTTGTTTCTGACAAATATAAATTTCTTTTGATCAACAAGATAATAGAAATCTGCTCAATGAATAACTATGAAAACATTCCAAATTTCAAGTGGTACTTAGGGGTTTTGCATGATATTTTGAAGCTCAATGTTGATAACAAGGTTTCAAATGTTGACAGCATAATCTCCCAACAGTTGGTTGACATTGGTATTAGAGTTCCAAGTGTAAGACCAAAGCTAGTGGACATGTGCTTAGAATTGTGTCAAATCCCTGGGAGTTCAGATGAAAAGGTCTTAATGTTCAAGAACGGACTAAGCAATTGTATCTGGATAGTTGGTGAGTACTACGATGAGTATATTCAAGATGCAGATGTTGATTCAGATGCAGATTCAAGAGCATCCAATTCTGATATAGGTGAAGATACTAAGTACTCGGCGATTCAAATAGTTGATAGCATTTCAAAGCAAAGGTCACTAGAAAGACTGGGGCATATAAACTTTGACGGTACAGTTTCCATATACATACAAGCTATCGCTAAAATATTCAGCAAGTTCTGTTCAGTTTTTGGTGAAAACAAATGGTCTCGTTCTCAGTTTGAATCTGTCAACTCTTTATCAAAAAAGATTATAATTTGGTTCAATAAGTTTCAGAATAGTCCTAATTTTGAGGTCCAAGAGCGTGCTTTATCATTCATTGAGGTTTTGAAGCTCGTTGAAGAGTCCATTCAAAGCGAGCTTGAGACATTGGAATCTTCAGGTGATGACACGGCCTATCCATCAAATTTCCTTATCAAAGGTTTTGTTCCTCTTTTCACTGCAACTACAATCAAACCTGTCGGACTAAAAACACAAAGTAAAATCCAGCCCCCAGTGGACTTAGACTTTGATGCATTTGATGATCAATCAGTTGTGGATCTCCAAAATATATACAATAGAGTAAAGATGGAAGATCTAGCTATAAACTTTAACGACGATGAAGTTGATGATGACAAGTCGGAGGGGGAAGATATCTACGACGAAGGAACTGAAACAGACACCGAAAACAACTCTGCATTTGATGATTCTGGAAGTGAAAGAAAGCAAAAGAAAATGCCAAAGAATGATCACGAAGATGACCCATATTATATATCCATCGATGATCCTCACGGAAGTAACAAGAAGGAGAATAATACGGGCAAAAAAGAGATGTCAGCTGAAGATGCAAAAAAGAAGCACAAGAAGTCATTGAAACCTAAGAAGTACAAGAAAGAAAAGGTTTTGCGTATTGAAGATGATGACGATGTAGATAATGCAACTAAAGATACAGCTGAACATCCAACGGGGAAAAGCAATGAAATACCGAAGCATTCACCATTTTTATTTGACTCATCACGTTTAGCTGGTGTTGACCTAAAGCATTCAGAATCCACTGAGGAGGCTTTCACCAACGAATACAAAGAAGAAGTGGAAAAGGAAACTGACATCCCGCACGAAATTAAAATTGAAACACCATCTGTTCAACCTCTGAAGAGAAAACCAAAGAAGAAGGTCAAAAAGAAGGTTGCAGTCATCGAGTAAACTGGCACTCATCAAAAGTTTCAGTAGGTCGTGAACGATGTTTAAAAGTTTATAATATACATACAAATCTAACACAAGAAACAAAATTAAGCATGAGATTCCTTAGCTACCTTCCTCCTTTTTCTTTGGATAGTGATCTTGAGAGAGTTTTCTGTTCCCTCAGATCTGGACACCATCCCATTTCCGTTTGAACTGGAAGCAGAGGTCTTGGCCCTTTTCCGAGGTGCTTGAGCCTCAATTTCTGTTTGGATTGATTCGGCACTATTTTCAGACTTGATTTGATCTTTTAAATCTATGTAAGATTTCACCTTATTTTCATAACGCTGGTTCTTTTTGACAAGTTCAAAAAAGTCGTATCTGTTGGTGTATAGATCAGGAAATATGTTACTTTCCTGGATAGCCAAATCACTTGACAAAGAGTCATTAATCCCAATTAAGTTATGAAATGCGTTTAAGTTTGCTCTCGAATCGTCGCTAGTTTCGAGCTTTTCCAAGTCAATTAATTTAGTCACCAATGGTCTCATTCTTTCACTAGTTCTCAGAATCGACATTAGTTTTTCCTCCAACTGAGCGTTGCTGAGGTCAATTATACTTTCAAAGCTCTCGTGTTTGTCTATAAATCTCAGCGTGTCAACGAGCGTGTTATTTCGCAGCTGTTGATACTTTGACAGCTTTTTAAGGTATAGCTCAAATTCATCAAGCACCTTTGATGTGTGATTGGCATTTTTGTACTTATCCAATAGAAATTGATATAGCGTTCGATACTCAGCTGTCGATCTTCTCTTTTGCGATCCCGAGTCTCTGGCCTCGTGACCAGTATAGCTGTCATCATCTTTATCACTTCCAACTCCTAGCTCTGTATCGTTGTCGTTCCCGTAATTATCTTCGTCTCCGTTGTACTCCTCATGGTCTTCCCCGTACACTTCTTCTCCAGTGGCTTCCGCAGCGGCTGCTGCCGCAACAGTAGAGGATACAGTCCTAGAGTCACTATCCAGCGTACCCACGTCTGGTTGTGTTCCGGTAGAAACTAGATCATTATCTGGGGAAGGATGGTGCTGCAAGCCGCCCAAGTTCACTTCCGGCTCTGCAGGATTAGTAAGCTTCGAAAGGTTCATGTCTCACTGCTGTATTGTCTCGGTGAACAGACTCGAGCCTTTCCCCTCAATGTGTCCACCACCAGCAAATAGAACCAATAACCTTTACTTAACTCAACGTCTTTACCTCTCTTTGCAACATCGCTTTGGCGCCTCAATGCCATTACGTAAGGCGTTGGTTTATTTTCTCTCTTTTTTCCCTTCAAAAACTTTTTTTTCATTTTTTTCCTATCTCTCTTCCCATGAGTTTGTCAGATATCGGGAGATTTCTAGCCTGACGTACCAGTGATACAAGTAAAGATAAAGACCCCAAAATGGTGTTAAAATCTGCATCAACAAACGATATATCAGTTTACCAGATTTCCGGTACCAACGTATCAAAGTCGTTGCCGGATTGGTTGGAAAGAAAG
Source organism: Pichia sp. NRRL Y-27259 (assembly GCA_030563085.1). Lineage (NCBI taxonomy): Eukaryota > Fungi > Ascomycota > Pichiomycetes > Pichiales > Pichiaceae > Pichia > Pichia sp. NRRL Y-27259. The sequence continues at coordinate 215,512 of JAKUBB010000006.1, forward strand.
AGAAAAAGATCATTGAAAAATGATGTTGATTACCAGAATAGAGTGGAATTGATTCAGGATTTCGAGTTCAGTGAGTCGTCAAACAAGATAAAGGTTACCAGAGATGGCCAATATGCAATGGCCACTGGTACTTACAAACCTCAGATTCATGTCTACGATTTTTCCAATCTTTCTTTGAAATTTGAGAGGCACACAGACACAGAGAATGTGGATTTCCTCATACTATCTGACGATTGGACTAAATCCATCCATTTGCAAAATGATAGATCTATAGAGTTCCAAAACAGGGGTGGAAGAGACCACAAATTGAGAATTCCGAAGTTTGGAAGATCCTTGGCTTATGATGACGTTTCGTGCGATTTGTACGTCGGAGCTTCTGGTGATGAGATTTATAGATTAAATCTGGAACAGGGGAGGTTTATGAAACCATTTCAAATAGAGAGTGACCGTGGAGTTAACTCGGTAGACGTTAACACTACCCATGGTTTGTTCAGTGCAGGTTTGGAAGACGGAACGGTAGAGTTTTGGGATCCAAGAGCCAAACAGAGAATTATCAAGTTACAGATAGCAGAAGCCAAAGAAAGTGGCAGTGAAATATCATGTGTCAAGTTTGCTAACAACAGTTTGAACTTTGCATGTGGGACGTCAGATGGAATGTCGATGATCTACGACTTGAGAACCTCTCATCCTTTGATCACCAAGGATCAAGGTTATGGTTTTGGCATTAAGAAAATCATTTGGCTCGAAGAATCGGGCAATGAAAACTTGAACTTGATTCTGACTTCTGACAAAAAGATTGCAAAAATTTGGAATAGAGATAACGGAAAGCCATATGCTGCAATGGAACCAAGTGTGGATATAAACGATATCGAACATGTACCGGGCTCCGGTATGTTCTTGATGGCGAATGAGTCCATTCCTATGCATACATATTACATTCCCCAATTGGGACCATCTCCTAGATGGTGTTCTTTCTTGGACAATATCACCGAAGAATTGGAAGAAAAACCTTCCGATACCGTCTACTCAAACTACAAGTTCCTGACCAAGCAAGATGTTGCCAAATTGGGAATATCTCATTTGATTGGCTCAAATGTTTTGAGAGCCTATATGCATGGTTACTTCATCGATAACGAATTATACGATAAGGTCAACTTGATTGCGAATCCAAACTCTGTTGCAGAAGAAAGAGAGAGAGAAATCAGGAGAAGAATCGAGAAAGAAAGAGAATCCAGAATTAGGAGTACGGGTGCCTACACGAACACCAAGATCAAAGTTAATAAAGAATATGTTGGCCATTTGCAGAACAAGCTTGGTTCAGAAGCGGCAGAAGGTGTTGTCAATGATGACCGTTTCAAGGAGATGTTCGAAGACCCGAGGTTCCAGATTAACGAAGAGAGTCATGATTATAAGCAATTGAACCCGGTAGCGTCATCATTGGCTGGTCCTAAGCCTTTGACTGCAGCCGAAGAATCAGATGAGGAACGTATGGCAATGAGAAGCAAGAATGGGGTAAATAATTCTGACTCGGATTCTGACTCGGATTCCGATTCTGAAGCAGAAGAAAAGGAGAAGGAGTTGGCCAGACAAAGAATAAAAGAACAGTTGAAGCAAAAGCAAGAGAAGAAGAAGAGAGAACGCGCAGAAGCGGCTCAATATATGTCCAAGATCAAGTCCATCAACAAGAATGATGAGCTGAACCTTGATGGTAACAGAAACAAAGTTGTATCATTTGGTAAACAGGCAAAACTACAAGGCGAAACCAGTAAAGTTAGAAAGGAACAAAAAGCTAATACAAGAATAAGAAAGAATGCTATTGGAGAAGGTGAGGTCACTTTTATACCGACCAAAAAGACTGCGAAGGTGGCATTTGAAGACCAGGAAGAGAATCCAGAAAGAAGAGGCAAAGCTAAACAAGTTGTGGAGGGTAGAAGAAGAGCAAGTAAGAACGTTTTTAGGGGCATGTAATAACGCATTTCTATCCGATGCATTCAATGTAATTTTAATTATTTCAAGACTTTTGTTTTATGAAAATTCGGTTTCTATAGATGAGCTTTATAGCAGAGCTACGTACTAATTTTCAAGAATAAATCCGATCAAGTCGAAGATAAAGATTCATCGTCTAATTTGAGTCTCTTTTTCAATCCATTCCAGTCTTGTTTAATAATCCCACAATTTACCATCTTTGTGAATAGCCCGAGCAATTCAACGTTTTCACTTTGAAACCGCTCTCCTTCCATCAATAAATTGTGCAATGACTTCCCTTCATTTTTCAGCGGAGTAAATCTAGAAGGTATCTGAACTGGAATTCCATGAATGAGTTTGAGCTTATGGTTTGGTAATGGCTTTGTGGACAAGGCTTTCGTCCTCGGTTTACCGCTGCAATTTTTAGGCTTGGAATAGTTAGACATGTCATGCGAAAACTTACAATCTTTTCCAAGTCTACACTTCTTCGTCCTTAACCAAAAGTTGCATATTTTTACCTTTGGTGTATCCTTTTCATCGGGATGGGTCTGATTGTTAATGTTTTCCACAATCCTTTTAGCGTTCTCAAGCTCCTTTCTTTTCTCTTCTACCCTACTATTAGTTGGCCAATTCTTTTTCCTCTCCTCGATCCACTTTTGTATGTCTTCTTCATTCTCAAGTATGATATTTGTTCCTTGAACTGCAATCTTTTTTTTCAGCTCAACTTCTTCATCAGCCAGCAGATCGTCATCCAAGCCATTATCGCCATTGGTCTCGATTTGTTCAGGCTTTTTATTCTTCTTCTGCTTAGCTTTATCATTCTTTGCTGGTTTCATAGGTCTGTCATTTTTCCGGGACTGGCTTTTTACATTGGAATTGAGATCAGACTCATCTACCATTGACCGGTTCGATGAGGGAGAGCATGACTTAAGTAACTGGTTGAACATTGAGAGAAAAGCATTACTTTGTTGATTTCCACCATCGAACTTTTGTTGAGCCGGCAGAGCTGGTTGATTCAGATGTGAAGAATTTTGATAGACCGGTTGATTGTAGTTTTGCGGATACTGATATTGCGATACTGGATTCTGGGCGTAGGGTTGCTGATGTTGGGTTGAAGCCAAATAAGAATTTGGGTTTACTTGCGGCGAATACCGATATTGCTGTGGAAATGGTTGAACGAACTGCTGCTGTGCCTGTGTCTGTACTTGCTGTTGTGGAGACGATTGCAGCGTCCCCAATATCGAACTAAACAAATTCAGGGCTTCCGCAGATGGTTGTGGCATGTTACTTGTATTATTGTTGTTGACGTCGTTTAAAGGCATGCTCTCGCCAGGCAAATCAACCATCATCCCGGGGAACATCTCAAAAGATCCCGTATTGGACCTATTGTGATTCACTGCCTCTGTGCTGGCTATATTCGTAGCTCCTGAATGACGTCTAGCGTCTTTACGTCTGTCTACCTTGACATCATTATGTGAAAATACCGGTTTGGCAGGTAATCCTCCTACTCCGGGGCGCAAAATCTCTGGTTGGGGCCTTCTTTTGTTCCCCCCAAAAGGTCCGGGCTGGCTGGCAGATTTTCTCTTAGCTGCCATCTTCAATGGTGTCCCAATTTTGTGTTATTGGGCCATTCTTATCTTTGCCGCTTTATAGGTGAAGACCTCTGTTCAAAAATTTTTCCTTTGATATACCGATAAAAAAAGGATTTCCGTATTGGGATAGACCGAGTTGAGGGACAGAGTCAGGCAGTTGAGGTTAAATTAACTTCATAACGAAGAGGACGAACCCTTCTTCTTCTGCTGAAACAAACGTGGTCTTCCTTACAAGGAGACAATAACTACTTCTGTATCCATTCACACAATGTCCACCATCACCTGCACAAACTTAGACGGAATCTTACCTTTAATTGCCAAGGGTAAGGTCAGAGATATCTACGAAGTTGACTCTTCTAGCTTACTATTTGTTGCAACCGATAGAATATCAGCATACGATGTTATCATGGAAAATGGTATCAAAGACAAGGGTAAGCTTTTGACCCAGATTTCCATTTTCTGGTTTGATTTCCTCAAAGACAACATCAAAAACCACTTAATTGCATACACAGATGAAGAGATATTTGCCAAATTACCAAAGGAGCTGTCTGAATCTAAATATAAGAACCAACTATCAGGAAGGTCGTTGCTAGTTAGAAAGCACAAGTTAATCCCATTGGAAGCAATTGTTAGAGGGTACATCACCGGGTCTGCGTGGAAGGAGTACCAAAAATCTGGAACCGTGCACGGATTGCCAGCACCCGAAGGTTTACGTGAATCAGAAGTTCTCCCAAACCCTATATTTACCCCATCCACAAAAGCTGATCAAGGTGAACATGATGAAAATATCTCCCCAGCTCAAGCTGCAAAAATAGTCGGAGAAGATGTTTGCGAGAAAGTCTCAAAGAAAGCCATTGAACTCTACACCAAGGCTAGAGACTATGCCAAGACAAAGGGAATCATATTAGCAGACACAAAGTTTGAATTTGGTATCACTGATGATGGTGAGCTAGTGTTAGTTGATGAGGTATTAACTCCAGATTCATCAAGATTCTGGAATGCTAAAACATACGTTGTTGGTAAGTCTCAAGAATCTTACGACAAGCAATTTTTGAGAGACTGGTTGACATCCAATGGCTTGAATGGCAAAGATGGTGTCTCCATACCTGAAGAAATTGCTGAGCAAACTTCTGCTAAATATGCCGAAGCTGTTGATGCTTTGGCTGGACAGTAAATATTTTTTCCTTTCTCTCCTTTTAAAAGTATGATATATCCTTTGCCAGTGGACTTTAAATTACTTATGTTTGTAGCTGTGTTCATCCGAACATTTGAGCTTTCAAGATTATTGAAAAGCAGAACCGAAAAAAAATCAGATGAAACTTTCCGTTTTGGGAAAAACGTAAATACCATTATACTTCCTTTTCGGGCCTCCAAAGACGGCATGGAATCTTTGTGCTGAGGTGCTTGCCTGTTTTTGCTTCGTTTTTACCAAACCGTTCATATCTCACTTTAATCTATTGACCTTATTTTCAGTCTGATCGGCTTTGCCTTCTTTTGAGCAAAGATTTGAACTAGAGTATCATCAACATGGGAACCAGAGAGATATCCGGCCAATTTCATGAACTGGACGTCATAGGACGAGGCTCCTTTGGGATAATCCGAAAGGTTCTCCATAAACCTTCGGGGAGAACCTTTGTACGAAAGGAAATCTCTTATAAGTCTATGAGCCGAAAGGAAGAAAAACAACTATCGGGAGAATTTGAAATCTTACAAAATTTAGATCATCCAAATATAGTGCAAGTTTATGGCTATGAAAAATTGCCCAATGAAAAAGTACTGAATATTTACATGGAATACTGCGATGGTGGTGATATCTCCGAGCTCATTAAAAAGTATCGTGAATCAAAACAGTACGTTCCTGAAACTTTAATTTGGCAGATATTTACTCAAACGTTGCTAGCACTTTATAGGTGTCATTACGGAATAGACATTGAACCTGTTAGTTCGATGTTCAAATCAACTCCGGAAGTAAAACCACCGGAAGTCCCAGGTTTACAAGTTGTTATACACAGAGATATTAAGCCAGAGAATATATTCTTCATGTCTGATAAATACACGGTTAAACTGGGTGATTTCGGATTAGCAAAATGCTTGGCACCACATACTCATTTCACGCAGACCTACGTAGGAACTCCATACTATATGCCACCGGAGGTTATATCCGAACAGGCTTACAACACTGTTTGTGATGTTTGGTCTTTGGGATGTGTCATGTATGAACTTTGTGCTTTATCTCCACCTTTCACAGCCAAGACACATGTACAATTACAGGAGAAAATCAAGTCAGGAGTATACAATGAACTACCAAGCCATTACTCAAATAGGTTGAAGTTGTGCATATACGCGTGCTTAATAACAGACCCACAAGAGAGAGCAGATGTTAATCAGTTACTACAGGAAACATCTTTCAAGATTTATCGAAGAGAATGGGAACTATATCAAAAAGAACTGGAGCTGGTAAAGCGAGAAATAGATCTAAAGCGTAAGGACTCGCTGATCAATCGGCAGAGTGAAGAAATGAGTTTAAAAGAAAATGAACTCCTACTGAAAGAAAAGCAACTCATAAAGTTTGACAAAGTTTTGGAAGACGAGAAGAAAAAGATCAGTGCACAGAACGAAGAAACGAGAAGAGTCATGAGAATCGAATTCAAATTGGCTTTAGAAGATAGATTAAATAAAATGCTGTCTGAATTGCCTCCGGACATACAGGTAATGCTGAAATCAAGGTCAAAAGAAAACCGAATACCAAACGCAAATCAGTACTACTACAATGCTGCACAAACCATTCAACCGCTTACTACATCTCCACCAAAACTAAGAGGGCCTCGTACTTTCGAAGATTACAACGATGAAAGCCTCAGGTACAAGAGGTAGCGCCTGAGAGGCCACAGATACTGTAATACATTTTCTTTTGTAGATGCTGTAAAATACCTTATTCTATATATACCCAAAATCGTGATCTATTCAATCTAATTACAGGAAATACAAGGTATTTAATGAGTATATAAAATGAGTTTATAAAGTACATGAATATTTGTCTGGTAATATGATGATATAAAATACGAGTTGATAATTTCATGATAAAGTTTAATGATGGTAATGGAAACAAGGAAAAAGTAAACTTGAAGTAAGAAAAAAGAAAGTAATAAATAAATAAAGAAAGTAATAATAATAATAAAAGAATATAGTAACAAATTAAGAGGTGGAAAATAAAAAAAGGAAACACCAGTCAGAAAATATCATTGTAGTCCTTGAGTTTACCCTCCATTCTTTCTCTCCAATACAAGTTTTTGTATTCCCAGTACTCTTCACCTGTAACCGGATGTTTACTCCTATTGAAGAAGGTAGGATGGTAAACTTCGCCCTTCAACTCTCTTTGACGTCTTGCTTCTCTTTGCTTTTCTTCCACCCTATTCTTTTCTTCTGCTGCCAGATCATAATCACCGTTTTCCATTGCACGTTGATCCGGTCTTAATCTAGTATCAGTACAAGCCACTTTTGGTAGCAAGTGCGGCTGTGGAGCATTTAATGAAGCAGCAAAGTTGGTTAGGTGGAACATCATCTCCTTTCTTGGAGCAGCTTCCCAAACCAAAAACCTTTCGGCATTTTTATCATCAGCTGGTTTACAGAAAATTTTGCTGTTCCAGTGACCACCAACATAGTAGACCAACTTTCCAGAAGAATCAAAAACTTCACCTTTAACTTCATAAGCTGAAGAAGCTCTCCAACCTCTTGGCTTGAAATTAAACTTCATGTAGTCACCTGTCATATGGTTGTGGATTTCCATGTCACCGTAGTTATCAATGGTTGGATTACCAACAATGATACCAATAACAGAGTTGTTCACCTTTCTCCACGAATAAACTTCTTTATCAGATTTTTGACCATTCTTACAATCCACTCCAGCATCGGGATAGACTTCACAGAACCAAGTACCCAGATGCTTGATATCGAAAGATCTGCCAAGGAACTTCGTTTTGACATTTGATTCACCATAATATGACCAACATGGTGATTCAGCGACTAAAGCCGAAATTGGTGGGTGATGACTGACTTGTTCAACAAAACATCTATATCCTTTGTCTGGTCTTGCATATTCGAACGTTTCACCTAAAAGTGGATTGAAAGGCTTTGCGATTCTACCAACAGTAGATGCATATTCGGAAGCTGCAAAAGTAGCAACGTAAACTAATCTCAAAGTTGAGGATTCCATTGCGGCAGCTTTATCCAACAAGTCAGAATACTCAATGACTTCGACATTTCTTTGCAATAAAGAAGTAGGCTCGTTAAATGTAACAGGTAGAGTCATTTTGGTCATGTCCTTACCAACTAATGATTTCAAAACACCCCACAAAGACATCTTAGGACGATTGTCTTCTGGAGCCAGAGATAATCTCAAAGGATCTTCATACCCTTCAAATGATTGCTCTTTCAAGATTTTGTCATATCTGTCAGACTGAGTTTCGCTAGTCAAATCATGCTTGTTCACAATGTAGTGACCATCACTGTCAGTTTTAGGTTTAAAGTTTGGCTTTGAAAGCTGAACCTTCTCATCACTGGCATCATTGTTGACAGCAGTAACTTCTGATGGCTGAACACTCGACTCCTCTGGCTGGGAAGATTCTGCGGTTTCCGTAGGTACAGCAGCTCCTTTAGCAACGTCAGTAGGAGGTCTATTAATTTGGTCCGAAGGTTGTTCTTCAGAATCCATTTCATGTGGGATAGGTGGAGGTAATTCAGTAGGGACTGCTGGAATTTGACGTTGTTCACTAGATTGACGCTGAAGAGTTTGTTGTTTTTGTTGCGGTTGGGAGGAATCTTCACTATTCAAAGACTTGGATTGTTTATTTTTCCGGTTTCTCAATGTTTCTCTTCTTTCTAGAACTGACATATCCTTTACAACATCAGATTCCTCAGCGTCAAAGAACTCATCTTCACTGCCATCAGACTCTTCCAAGAATTCGGTCAACGTAGGATCAAAAGGAGTAGGCTGAGAAGCATAAGATGGTTCCCTACTTAAGTCCACATTATGAGCAGCATTGTCTTGAGGCTGAAATCTTTGGTGAATTTCTTGTTGCTGCTGTAGAGCACGCTTCTCCTCTTGCTGCTGTTTGATTGCATCGAAGGGTGGTGCGCTCGTTGGTATTGGGGGAATGTTTTTATTCATATTTGCAGTCAGTGCCTGTCTTGCAAGAGCAGCAGCAGATGTAGCATTTGAAACATGATCACGTTCGGATGGTAAACCACGCAACTGTTGGTCACCGTTACTACTATAAACACTATTTGCGTGTTGTAACTGGCTGACGCTGTTTCTGAGAGATTTTTTCAATGCCTTCAATTTGTCTTCTAGTTCAACAATTTTGGTCTCTCTTTCACGGATTTCGTACTCTAATTGTTTAATTGAGTTTTCCCAGATCGAAGAGATTTTTTGTTGTTTTTCTAGACGCCTCACCAATTCGTTATATTTGTTATTAATACAGTCACCCTCCTGATTGAGTAGGAGGTTCAAGGTAGCTAGAATGCCATTCGACATCTCAGCCAAATCTCCTTTACTAATAGAATCATCATGTACCGAAGAGTCTAGGAAATCTTTGAAGGTTTTGAGCTGGATTGTGATCTGATTTCTGACGACATATAAATCGGTGTTGGCATTAGCACTATTTCTTTGATTTATACTTGGGGATAGATCATCATCATCATCATCTTCTTCTTCATCATTATCTTCAACATCACCATTCTGAACTCTTGAATCATAGGCTGTATCAAATTCATTTCTAGCCCTTAGATCAGGAGAAGAAATAGAACTAGAGTTCGATGCAAATGATGCATGTGAGGCGTTACTGTGGCTCAGATTAGCAGCAGAAGAGGAAGAATGACGTGAAGATTTGTGTTCTTTAGGTTCCTTACCTTCATGGTCGACTACAAAGGAGTCTCTCGTTTTCCTCCCTATCTTGCTAAGCTGCTTCAGAGGTTTCTTGTATAACTTTTTAGCTAGCGAGGAATTCTTGGAACGCTCAGAACTATTCGATGCAATTGATGGCGTTCTATTATGATGGCGATGATGAAGCTCTGCTGTATTAGGATTATCATGTGAACTTGGCTTAATGTTATTACTATATTGGGACGTTCTGTCCGGTGCAGGTCCAACTTGGTTTCTCAAACTGTCAAAACTCTCATTTTCAGGAATATTAGTATTTCGAACATCGTCAATATTCAAATTGTGATTACTGTTGACATTATCATTATTATTAATATCACTATCATCATTTTCAACATTATCTAAGTTATCATCATTATTATTATTAGTACTTTTGAGAATAATTGGATTTTCAATTGGACTCATGTTAATATTCTTCGAAATTTCCTTCTTTGTTAAGTTGTTGGTATGGATGTGGAAAGGCAGGTCTGCTTCAGAATCAGTGACTCTAACTAAATCCTTGAACTCATTGGATGCTTTATGAGCATCCGAGATTATGGAGTTGACGGGCTTATGTTCCACAGCTGAAGTTTCAGAGCCGTGTGATCCTGTTAAGCTAGAGTTGGGGAAACGAGGCTGCTCTTCGGAATCATCATATTCACGACTGTGTTGGTTTGAGTTATGATGCTGAGAGGATTCAGCAGGTAGATCTTCATTCAAGATATGTGACAACATTACTGATTTTCTTTGCTTTTTCAAATTATCCTTGGCAAACCTAATGGCATTTTGAAGAACCCAAATCCATTTTTGAGCTTCAGTAGAATGTTATGCCTTCAAGTGCCATCTAACAGGAGAGCCATCTGATGGATTCTGAATGATAATTTCAAACTTGGTATTCTCGGAACTGTCAACCTTGAGCATAGCATGTGCCAAATGGATCAATCCTCTGCAGGTATTGTTCATGTCATTAGGAGACTTATAATAGGAGAGTCTAGCCTCGCTATCAAGCACAAACCATCTCAACTTGTAGCCTCCTGCAAAATTGGTCCATTTTTTCAAGAAACCTTTGCAAGTTGGTGAGCCTTCTTGAGGATGAGAAGTAGAGTCCATGATATTCTGCTTTGTGAAAGAGTCTTCAATGATTTTTTTCATCTCCAAGTCCAAGGTTGATTCTTCTGGTAATTTACCAGACAAGCTTCTCTTGAAAGGATCACCGCCATGGTCTAGTATGAATTTTACCATATCGTAATCGTTTTTCTTCACGAATTCTATGAGAACGGTATCGCCAGTGACGGGATCCGTTCCGTTTATATCTAGTAATTCTTTATCCCTTGGATTTGTCAGTAGTTTATCCAACAGTTCGAAATTCCTAGATTCAAAACCACTTCTTAATTCCGAAGCGATTTGCTCGATATGCTTATTTCTTAGATAGTCCATCAATTGGGCAGTGTCTACATTAGTGGTACATTGGATAGGCTGTTTCAGGTTTTTATTGTACAGACAGTCGTTGATGTTTGGCAGGCTCAACAAATATTCAATCACATCGTTTCTGTTTGAGATAGCAGCCAAATGAAGAGCAGTATTTCCATCGGAGTCTTGTGTATTGATGTCTGCTAGACCGGTCTCAACGATGAACTTGTTGATCATTAGGGGGCCAACCTGGACAGCATACAATAACAGTTCACTTTTCAATTTCATGAGGTCATAGTTTGAAGGATCACTATCGATTTGGTTGACCAATTCCAACAACTTGGCATTGTCGTTGTTTCTCAATACCTCCAAAAGTTTTAGTTTCATCAAGGAAGGGTTAATGGTTGCGATTCTAACAAGACAAAAATGGCAAGGGGGAGTAATTGTGAAGCAAAGTTATTATAAGTTAGTTATGTGTATTATGGGCGATAGAAAACTCGTCTATCCTTGATTCTTGATGTCCATAATATCCTTGAAAGTGATTCCCTATTGTGCAAACACTGATAAAGAAGGAAAGAGAAAGAAGGTTACATAGCTGGAGAGGAAAAGAGAAGACTGAGAGAAAGATCATTATGATATGTTTTCGTTTGGGTTTAGGTTTGGCTGCTATGACAAACTAGGAAGAATTGGCTGATGATGATGATGAGAATGATGATGATGATATTGATGATGATGATATTGATGATGATGACAGTTGTAGTGACTACTTGCAATCAATATCCACTGATTTTTCTTGATCCATTGCTGCTGATAATGATGATGGTAATGATGGTAATGATGACGATGATAGTAACAGTAAAATGTGTCAAAGAAAAAAAGCAGAAAGCAGAAAGCAGGAAAAATTGGGGAAAAGGGGCAGAAAAAAATCAGGTATTGTTTGTTTCGGTTAATAGGAACAAAATCCAACAGAGGATACGACAGAAACAAAGAAAACAAAGACACTCGATGCCAAAGAAAAAGGACAAACAAACAAACAGTAAACAAACAATTCGAAATAAGGTGGAGGAGAGCACTCAAAAGACAGCAACATGTCACCGGTGATGGTCTTGACCATCTGGCGGATGTGCTGCTGCGGCTGCTGCTGCTGCTGTTTGCAGGTACTTACCGTGAAGGCTGGTGAACCACGTTCTGGCGGTTCTGCTGGGGCGACGACGACGACGACGACATGCTGTGCTGCTAGGGATGGCCGACGCTGGGGGTGCTGGTCGCAGACGTTTGGAAAGAGCAGACTATAGGTGCACAATTGACAATTCACCACTTGTGGTAAGACAACCGTTCCCTTCTGCTAGTTCTCCCCGAAAGTGTCAGAATCAGAAAAGTCCAGATTCTTGCACGCTGAGCATCCCATCCCATCCCATCCCGTCCCGTCGAGCACGGGCACGGACACGCTCCCGCTCGAGGGCGAACCACTTCCTTCCGAAAGCGGTGGAATTGCCCCGTTTCCCTCGCCGCCGCCGCCGCCTCGTCCGTTTGGTTGGGCCCTCTAGCTGAACTTTCCACGTCGGGCAGGAGCTTCTCTGCTCAACCAAATAACGTTCGGTTACAGCCACGGCCGGAACTGACTGCGGCCTGCCAACGACGGTGTATGTAGCCATCCCATAAGGACGGCCGTCCACTCTCGTTATCGCCAGTACCAACACCAGCACCAACGCTAGGGTCAGTTCACTGCTCCCCCGTATCTGAGCATTTACTTTCCTCACTGCACAGCGCCCTCCACCGATTCCCTTTACACCAGCATGACAGCAACCGCGGCAGACGGAAGTAAAGACCCTGCGAACGGCTCGTCCATCATCCTGTCGAAGTTCAACACGGTGTACAGACACTCAGTGCTCGACATATTGACGCACTATGCGGAGATACCCACCGACCCGAACCCAGACAACAGCCCGCTCACAGGCCAAACGCCCAATGACGCCCTCAACAGCAACATCTCGCAGGCGACTGCGTCTCTCGGGAGCTCCCGGCCAAGCAACTCCATCTCCAACGTGAAGCTGAAGAGCGTTGACTTCGAGCAGGTGACGATCTCCTTCAAGCACCCGCTGGTCGATATGGAAATGCTCAGACCGATTCCGTTTGACTCCAAGTGCAACTCCTGGACCGAGGTGCAGCAGAAGCTGATCCAGATGTCCAAGACGGCAGCACGGGCCCGCAACCTGAGCCATCTGAGGGTCTCCGGGATCTCCTACCCAACGTCTCCGCTCAATCTTGTGATAATCTTCTGCGTGTTGCTACTTCCTTTCGGCTACTACTGGCCGTCGATTCTCTACGACCACCTTTTCGCCAGATACCTCCCATTTATGCTCTGCTTCATGCTTTACCATAACTACATCTTTTACTCCACGATTGCCTTACATTGCACGGAGTTCTATCTCTTCTTTATGCCAAGGCTCAGACGGTACCGGGTCCCTCTCGACTACGCTCTCGAATGGGCCGTTCTCGTTCTGCTAGATGGATATGGTTCAGTAAGACGTTTCGACCGCTACGTACAGATGATTTCCCCAGACGACACGTACTACGACTTCACCAATAATGACTACTTTCTATAGACACCAGCCTCTTTAATCTCTCCATCTCGATGTATTTATCGGTAAACCTGTGCCAGAGATCCTTCTCTAATCATAATTATGATGACACGCGCCACCTAAATTCTCTCACCTATTTTCTCGTTTTCGTTCCGGAAACGTTGTCATTATAGAAGCTTGATATTTCAACTAAACTCACCCCATTCCCTTGTGGTACAAGCTCCTCAGACAATCATCACACAAATCACAATAATGACAACATTCAACCAGCTAATGGTAAGTATCTTACGATAGTTGTTTTCATTTAGTGCACTCACTAACACATCAATCCACTTTTCATATCACTTCCTTAAACACAGGGCCTCTACCGCTCATATGACGTTTTCCAGCCAGAATTTAGCGCAACCATAAGCGGTGGTCTGCTCATCCTCATATCTATTATCAGTATCTTTTTCCTCATGATCACCCTTACCTATAATGCCAAAACTTCCTCGATTAAAGGGTCCATCGTTAATTTCATAACATACACTTTGCTTGCAACTGTGGCGGCATTGACAATAAGCTTTTCCATCTTATTTGTTGCCTCACACCTTGGCGTCTACACTTGATCAATACGATTCTGTCCACTATATGTATAATACAGCTTTTCTTTTTATATATAAAGCGGTATATAGAACAAAAGAATATAAACGAAAAGTTCATTCGCATTAGCTTCCTTGACTCAGCGTCCAAAAAGTCCAAAGAAACCACCTTTCTTTCTATCAATTGAATCATCCGATACATTGTCTCTCATTGGTTCATCAATGTTCTTCTCCGAAACGTTTCTTTCGCCGACTCCTTCATACTTGATGTAGTTGTAACCAATGTCAAACAAAACAGGCTTAACATTTACAGGCTCAAAATCGACCTTCAATGGTGCAATGTTCTCGAGAAGTTGTGTTGCAGAATACTCTGGGAATTTCTTCACCTCATCAATCAAATATTTGCTGCCAACAGGAGCAGATTCCCCGTTATCTTTAAAGTATGAAGCCAAAATGAAAAGCTTAGATTTTTCTTCGTTGACTTTCACTTTCAAGTCCTCGATATCAGAGTTTTTTGGTAAGTTGCCCTTTAGCTCATCAGCATTGCTAAATGGTCTCACGCTTTCGATCAAGTCGTCACAATTAGAAACTAAGGCCAATGATCTCACATATCCATTAGATATCAAGTATGCTTGCGCTAACTTCATTTGTTTTTTGATTTGGAAATACACATCTAGTGTGGTAATCATGTCCAATATATCATCATCGTTTGCTATACCTGGAAGTTCCTTGATCTCATTGAATGAATCTAAAATGCTGTCATTGACCTTAAGGTAGTCCTTCCACAATTCTAAAAGCTTTTGTCTACTCAAATTGTTCTTGGCCGTCGCCTTGTTGTCTAGATCTTTCATTATAGCAATATCTCTTCTGATTCTCAATAAAAGATAGTTGTACTTCAAATAGGTCAAGACAATATGTTGTTCCTGATTTTCTGCATCGTCTGCATCAGCTTCACTTCTTTCCATTTCCTGTTCTTGAAAGCTGATTGCATCAAGGTATGACATCAAGGCGGAATCATAAGAAGAAGTGTCCGAATCAACAACCTGTTTGAGTTCTTCATTGGCTTTCATTATTGCTAAGGAAATTTCACTGGAGCTAATCTTAGCAGTATAGGAGCTCCATGTGATTTCTCTTAGCACTTCGCTTTCTTCCTCGTTTGACGGAGTGATGTATGATGGAGCTTCTTTCTCAACTATTTGAATAGCCTTACTCAAGTATGAAACCTTTCCGCGGTTGCTGAAGATTTGCTCCTTGGAAAGTTGTGCAAGGTCAGAAATTGTCGAGGATTTTGTTTGCAATGCCGCAACTTTCAAAGCTGGATCGACAACGAGATCAACAATATCGTAATACAACTCTTTGGTAAATGCTGCGGGTAAATTTTGGTGAGTGTACAAGAATTGCAAACTACATCTGGCCACTGAAAATGAGTATAACGCATCGCCATATTTTCTTCTAGTGACTGCCAAGGAACCGTCAATGATCGCCGTATATGTTAAAACTTCAAGAACTTTATATTGGTCCTGTTCATTTGCAATGACAGATAGTAAATGTTGTGCATTTTTCAAGGCCTTCTTGTATTTGGAGACTAGGAATCTTTCTTTTGATTTGGATGTATGGACATCTAATAACAATCTAGTTTCTTGAGCATATAGTAAGTCTCTTTCAATTTGATATAGTGAAAGATCTCCAAAGGCAGTATCCATGTCATAGTTTTCGGCAGAAATTGTGTTTTCTTTACATTTCTCCTTGTAGTTCTTCGTATCCTTAGTGACAATATTCAAGTTACGACGTAGTTTGTTCAACCTCTTATTTATTCTGTGTCTCTGACGATGATAGTCGTCTGCTGACTGAAGAAAGAGCTCACTCCGGGCTCCATATGTATTGGCAAGAGGGAAATCCATTGTCGTGGCCGGAATCTGCACTTTTGTGGAAAGCTTTTAGTTTTTTGCAGTTACCAGCAAATTATAGATTTAACAAATCTAGATACAAGGAACACAGTTACATAATGATTTCATTCTCTTCGAATGTGTATCCCGCACAAACAAAGACGATCAAGAGTTTGAAATTTTCTCGACGTTCACTTTTTGCCACCTTCAAAATTCTCCCTCACCCTTAGATAATGCGCAAGCTCTTGTTCGGAAACAGATGCAACAAGCTCTTTACGGGCCTCGTGGAAGTCGTCTGTGCTGACCACAACTTCCAAGTCCTTGTCAGTGGCTACCTTCTCAAACCATTGCCTTATATTCAGTCTATTCTTCTCCTCCTTGTTTTGGTTGTATTGTTCGAGCTTAATGTCTGCCTCACGTGCGGTACGAATCATGGCATTAAGCATGGCATCTGAACATAATGCGTAGAAATCTGCACCAGTAAAGTTGAAAGGGCAAGACTGGGCTATTTGCTGTAGATCTATTTCCGGATGCAAAGTGAACTTTCTTGTTAGAGCAGCAATGATTTTAGCTTGTTTGTCATGGGTGTCAGAGATGCCAAGATACAACATCTTGTCGAATCTTCCAGGTCTCAATAAAGCCTCATCCAAAAGATCCGGTCTATTGGATGCCCCAACAACGAACACACCGTCACCACCATCGCTGCCACTCATGCCGTCAAGCTCGGCTAACAATTGTGACACGATTCTGTCCATAACGCCCCCGGAGTCACCCTGGTTACCTCTGCGAGGAGCAACAGAGTCTAACTCGTCGAAAAAAATAACACATGGTTTGGCATCTCTAGCCTTTTCAAACACCCTTCTCACGTTGGCTTCAGACTCTCCAATGTACATGTTTAATAGCTCGGGACCTTTCACCGAAAAGAAATTGAGAGAAAAGTTCGTTGCAATGGCCTTGGCAAGTAGAGTTTTACCAGTACCAGGAGGACCATAGAACAACAAACCACTTCTCTTCTTCATACCACTTCCAAACAACTCCGGATGTTTTAATGGCATTTCTATTGTATCTAAAATTTCGTTCTTCACAACGTCTAGACCTCCCACGTCTTCCCATTTCACATTAGGTATACGTGGAGCTCCAATCGAATCGCTGAACTTGTTTCTAGCCTTGTTGATACTCACTTCAAAGTCCTCTGGTGTTAGTCTTATTGCACCAGAATTAAGGTCAATGATATCCTGTATCTTCAGTTCCACCTCTTTACATATTTTTTTGACTCTCCTCAACGCATTCAACTTGACGTTTTCTACAATGTAAGTTAAATCGTTAGGCGTCAACGCTGCACTTTGTAAGGCCAAAGTATCGACGCTAACATCCTCACTTGCCAAATAGAGATAATCATCGTTATGCTCGTGGATGGGAACATTGGAGGAAGTTGGGAAGTTGACCAAATACTTGAAAATTTCTTTTCTCTCAGGTTCATTTGGAACATTGACATCGATTTCAAATTTGATCTTGGATCTAACTATATCGTTGATACTATCAGCGTCGTTGGTACTTGAAATGATGATAGCACCTTTAGAAGCATACTCGTTGAGCAACGTGACTATATTCAAACTCAACGAGTCGTCCAAACTTCTCTGTTCGGCTTGCTGCTCATGTCCCTTTTTACATAGACATTCAATGTGCTTGATGAATATGACTAGCCTTTCACAAGACTCGACCAATCTATCGAGTTTGCCCTTGAGTATACCGACTGTTGCTGCAGGCATCCCGAGACCTGCATTTACCAAATCGTATCCGTCGAGTTTGACAAGTGAAAAGCCAAAATCCTCACAAACTGTTTCGACCAATGTGCTCTTACCGACAAATCTGGTGTTGCTTGTCAAAAGAATAGTTGTCTGTAATGCAATCTTACCCTTTATTTTGATTGAGGTGTCGAAAATCTTTCGTAGTGTTCTCGCATAAGGAAACGTATACTTCCCACCGCCCGGCAACAAAATGTTTGGATATTCGAATTTGGGCTCGATATTCAAGTATCTAGTGATTGTTAGGAAATCCACATCACTCAAGTCACGCTTTGATACTCCCGACTGTAACATTCTTGTCTTATTGGAATTCACCAAATACTGTTTGCCAAGCTCGATCGGCTTGATTTCGCCAGTAGTAAGGTCCTTATAGGTACCATTAGTAACCATGAACCACGCAATACAGTCAGGGTTACCCTCTGGAATGACCTCAGGATACCAACCTTTCAGGCTGTATGTCTGATGAACTGATTCTGCCAAAGATGAGTCTAGAGCAATTGGTATGATCTGTCCCTTGGTAATGGCACGGTTTGAGAACTCAAAGTATGCCTTGAGGTTTGACAAAAATAAGTACTGCAGTGACCTGTCTGACGTTATTGGGGTCGACACACGAGAGAGTGTCAATTCTTTTGCGAGAGGGATGAACTTGGTGAGCTTTTTTCTTGGCAAGTCTGCACGCTGGTGGCTTTGGTTTGGAATCGAGCTGACATTGACTGAATTTGGATTCGACAGCGCCAATATGAATAATGGGGAGAGGTAGATACTCTGCGAGTCAAACGAACATGGCTCTATGAATGGAAAAACCCTGATGTACGTTGAGCCGGAGCTGTTATTTCCATCGTCAACAGTTTGCAGCACAAGCAAGTCTCCACTTAGACAATGCAACTTCTGGAAGGCGTCAAATGATAGACATGCGAAGAGCTGCTCATCTTCAAAGGGGAACTCGTCAGAGTATTTAGAGAACTGTGTGTATTTCTGCAAGAAGTCGAGCTCAAGCGGCCTGACGTCGAATTGGGCGGCGTGTATAGTAGGCTCGCTACCTATTGGATTTATGGTTGAATTGATGTCAAAGGGATCGAACTCCTCAAGATCGGCACCGTAGGAACTAGGTTCCACTCCGCTATTGCCAATAGTCTTGTTTTCTTTCACGATGGTGATGGTGGTGTAGCGGTCAATGTAGCCCTGTTCAAACGGTTCAGCGTGGATGAAACTCCCATTTAGCGTGTGAGAGGTGTCCCCTTTTCTGACGATTGCAAACTCCAGCGTTGACTCTCTTTCCTTGGCTAGCAATTCGTGGATCTGATCCCGTTGCTTGTGCTTCAACAAGGAATAGACTTCGTCCGGGAAGGAGACGACGATGCTCGTCAATCTGGGTATCGTGTTGATTTTCCTGATGGTGGCGGTCTCGACGGTAAAGTCGGATCCATGCTGGTGTAGCAGCTTCAAGCTTTCGATCTCCACTTGGTTGTCCTTCAGCTCGTGCTTGATGGTGACAGGGTACAACTGGGGCGTATTTAGCACATTTGATCCGTGCAACGTGAGCAGAACGTATTTCTTTCTCACGTCGGCACCTGGCCCAAAGAGGGATGTAAAGACATGTTTGCTGAGCAGCACAAACTCGAGGCTGCTGTGTGCCTCTACTGACAACGACACGCTGACGTCCATCTGGCTCGTATTGTCTGGCGGGGAGGGTTCGACAATAGTCATTGTGCAGGGGATCGACCTGTGAATGGTTTGAATAGTAGTAGTAGTGGTGAGAGTGAGTAAATGAAGTACAAATGTATAAATATAATTAGGAAATGGGAGGAAATAGAGAGAAGAGGGAACATTGCATGTCGTTTGTTATCAGTATCTCTGTGTCTATCTATCTCCGCCAACAGAGTGAAACCCGCCGTTTTCTTTCACGGCTGCTGCTGCCGCGGCCGCTGCCACCGCGGCCAAATCGGCCTCCTCGAGCTTGACTTCGTTGTCGTCGTGGTGGTCTCCGAGGCCCGGCATATTGTCGAGATCCATCTCCATGTTGTCCATGTGTTCAGCCATGTGGTCGGCAATGTGTCCGATGGTGCCGATGGGACCTATGTGGTCGGCCATGTGTCCGATGGGTCCCATGTGGTCGACAACGTTGCGGAGCGGGTCCATACTGACCATGCGGTGGTTGTCGTGGACGCTGCCCGTAGAGTCGTCGCTGTCGTTCTGGGACTGGGAGTAGTGGTGCTCGCTGTCGTGGAAGTCGTGACTGCTGCTGTGGTGGCCGTGGTCGCTGTTGACGTCGGTGCGGCTGGTGTTGTCCGAGAGGAGAACGTCGTGGTAGATCTCCTTCTGCTTGCCGATCTCGGCCTTCTTCTCCTCCATCAAGTGCTTTGCCCAGTTGTCTCTGATGGCGAAGTCGAAGATGGAGAGATCGCCCAAGAGCTGCTGGAAGACGGCCCGCTGCTCGCGGATCCACATGTCCTTCTTGTCCTCCGTTGAGAGGGTCTGCCAGTTCTCGAAGCCGATGGTAAGCTTCTCGAGATGGTTCTGCACGGTGCTCGACTTGGTCAGATGCGGGATGCGTAGCTGCACCTCCTGGTTGCTTTCGAGCCAAATGACTAACGTTTTGAGCGTCTGCGCCGTTGGCGGGTCGTGCGGCCATGCGCTTGGTGGCAAGAAGAACAACACCATTCTGGGGAAGGACGGGTGTGTAGGAAGCGTCGGGTGGTTGATGCGCCTGTAGAACTTCATCTGGTAGGACTCCTTCACACGGGAGAGCTTACTGGTGAACTTTCGCCTTAGCCGGTTCTTCTCTTTGACGTACTCTCGGCGGTTGTACTCCTTCGAGCGCTGCAGCCTGCGGGCCTTGATCGCCTCCTGGTCGCCTCGGCGGGCCACGTTCGATCGGATCTTCTCCACCT
Organism: Pichia sp. NRRL Y-27259; assembly: GCA_030563085.1. Lineage (NCBI taxonomy): Eukaryota > Fungi > Ascomycota > Pichiomycetes > Pichiales > Pichiaceae > Pichia > Pichia sp. NRRL Y-27259. The sequence goes on from JAKUBB010000006.1 coordinate 236,141, forward strand.
CCTCCAGCGGGTGCAGCTCGTTGCCCTTCTGGTTGTCCAAGTGTCTGCCGAGGGACCCGGCGTGCTGGAACGTCTTGCCGCAGAAGCGGCACTCTCGCTTGGAGCTCTCTGCAGAGACCTCATTCTTGAGCTGCGTCGCAAGCGGTTTTGCGATCTGGCCTGAAGCAGATGCACGGTTGCTCTTCAACACCACGTCTGCGCCAATGACACCATAGCTACCGCCGCCACTGCCACTGCCACTGCCACTGCTGGCGCCACTGGCGCCAGTAGCGGTACCAGTACCACCGCCGCCGCCGGCACTTCCAGCCTTTCCGGAACGGGGGGCGCCACTGTTGACGGGCGTGTCGACTGCCGATGAGGACGAGTTGGCGCTGTTGACGCCACGTGCCGGCTCGCCGAGCTGCCGGTTCACGATGATGCCCTTGTGCTCCTTCGCCGGGTCCACGCTGACGCCCACGCTGACGCCGGAGCCCAGGCCGTGGTCCCGCATCTGTGCCGAGTTGTAGTTCGCCAAGCTCTCGGAGATGGCTCTGTCGATGTTGAGCTCCAAGTCGACGCCAAAGTCGACGTCCACGTCGACCCCGTTGCTGTGGACATACCTTTCATCGTCTTCATCTTCCTCCTCATCGTCATCACCGTCCAGCTCTTCATCCTCATCATCATCCTCTTCCTCCTCATCATACTGCTTGATGTGCTGGAAGTACTGGTTCACCTGGTTGTTTAAAGTCTGGTGATCCTCCTCCACGAGGCCACGTCCCCTGCCACTGCCACTGCCACGACCCCTGCTGTTGCTGCCGGCACCAACAGCATCGTCCACGCCGGCATCGACCCCCGCCAATTGCTTACCAGGCGGAACCATATCTAACGCTCCACGCTTGGTCTGTGCCACTCTGTTTACCGCTTGTTTCGCCCTGTTCGGTTCGTGCTGACTCGCTTTGATGCTCTCACTCCTTCTTGCTTCCAACGCTTCCCCGACGGCTACTACTTGCTGCTACACCTACTCCTATGCCGGACCGTCCCCGCTGCCGGCCCCGCTGCCTCCGACTGTGCCTCCCCAACGGCTCTTGTACACGGGCATGCCCTGCTTTCTCCATTCATGCCGCAATCGCCGCCCGCCGCCTCGACCGTTTCGCTGCCAGCAAAAAACGCCCGGTTGCCCTTGACGTAGGGCCGCTGTTGTTGTTGCTGTTGCCTTTGCCGCTGTTTACCTCGACCTGCCAGCTCGACGACCCCGGCTGCTCTGTTGGACACATGGGGAGTGCTGCCAATGCAGGCCTTCGGTGTCCGGAGCACGCAGACGAGCTGGCGGCTGGTTCTATTGCCGACAGGCAGAGTGAGACTACGCCTCGCTACAAAGACAGGGGTTCTGTACGCCGTTCCTTTTAGCACACTCCTCCCACCACGAAGTTGTCTTCGTCTCGGGCATGTCTAGTTGCGCAGTACAGTACTTTGACCATACCCCAGAGTAACCCCGTAGTTTCCAGGCTGAAGTGCCAGTAGAACCCCAACCGCCTAACTCCCTACAGTAAATTCGCTGTAACATTTCATGATCCGCAGACTCATCACCATGCTTGAGCAAATTATAGGTCACCGTCGAACAAACCCTTCTTTCCCCTTTCTACTCCCCACAGGAGGAAAACCAATGTTCGGAATATAGAAATGTCCCGCACAAACATACCCCTAATCAACGAACCGGAGAAAGACCCGGAAAAACCCATCAGCCCTTCAATCGTCTCCAAGTCCCTCCGTTTCAGCGTTCCGCCCAACTCTTCGAAAACTCCCCAAAATGAACGCCTCTTCCCAGCACCAAACTCCCCACAGGTCATTCGTCCCCTCTTCTCCGCTCCAGCGGTAAACAGAAGGGAGAAAGTCAGACTAGCTCCCCATCACTCTGCACTGGACTGGGAACGACATAAACACGAAAACGATGTCAAGAATATAGACCCCTCCTGTTTCCCCGTACGAATCACCAAGGAGGAGCTCTCCACGCACACGTCGCCACACGACTGCTGGGTCGCCCTAGGTGGCAAGATCTACAATATCTCCTCCTACTTGGAGTACCACCCCGGCGGTGTCAACATCCTCGTCAAGAACGCAGGTAAAGACTGTACCGCTCTATTCATGAAGTATCACCGCTGGGTCAACTTCGAGAGAATCCTCGACGAATGCTTTATTGGGTTCATAGTACGATGAATTAGAGTCCACCCCTCCCTTAACTATTATTCACGCATCTCTCTTTACTCGTTAGTTTATTAGTTCGTAACTACATCCTATAATACAAAATCGTCGTATGCTTCAAATGTTCAGGAAACTACATCCTCTTTCCTGATGGTGTTACCGCCACCGTAGCTCGCCTTCACTTGCACCTCATTCACCTCAGGAATCTTATCTTGCGGAAGAAGAATAGAAGATGAACTCAAGTCTCTACTGAGCCTCAACCCTCGTAGACTGTTGGGGCTCTTACTGCTCGATGTCCGGTTCATGCTTCTTGCCGAAGAAAGCCCGTGGCTCGTAATGCCGTCATAACTCCGTCTCTCATTGCCATTTCTAATGCCTAAAGAGTCCGAATCGCTCTCGCCATCGTCACTGTTTTGCTTTGGCACAAATGTCTCTTTATTCTCAACAATATTGATCGCATATCTCACTATCTTATGCTTGACATCATCGAAATCAACACAAACTTTCACAATCTCAAAAATGTCCACTATATCCACCGTACAGTTCTCCGGTCTATTCAATGCAGCATCGTATTTTCTCAAGAAGGCCCCGTAATAGCGTTCTTTCGTTCGGCGTGAAAGCTTTTCCCACGGTTTATCAGTCTCAATCTTAATACGGTTATAAAGATCCTGAGGTCTAACGATCTTGTTCTTGTATTCGGCAGAAATGGATAAGTCCTTCATGTTATCATCTAAAAGTGCAGCAAAAATCTCCGAAATTGATCTACCCTTTTTAATCGACATCGCAGGCTTACGTTCAGTTTCCGAAGCGATGAAATCTTCGGTCGACTTGAGTGAAATCAATTGAGGCTTGTTTTCAATAAATTCCTTCAGCTGGACAACAATCCCATTGTCTGGGCGATTAGTGACAGGCTTCAAAATACTCTTCACGTTTTTCCCATCTGCCTTAGCAAATGTAATTTCCTCGTTTGAAAGAGTATGATGTAAATGTCTCTGCATTGGTTTGTGCCCTCCGAGTTTTTCAAACATTTCAATTTTTTCTGGTATGCTTTCATCTCTAGATTCTACAGATTTCACTGGAGATACTACCTCTTCGTATTCATTTTCAGAATGACATGCACTGGAAGAGGTGGATGAAACATCCAACACGGCAGTCAGTGCCCCTGGCTGTCTGAACTTATCTGTATCAATATGCAAATCATCATATAGACTTGGTTCATCTGGGTATATATCGTCAGAGTCGTTGTACATCGTTTGTAATTCTTCGTTTGAATCTGTCGAGACAAGTGAATGTGTATCGTTTGAGTTGAAATTAAAATGTTCGTCCAGAGAGCATTTGGAAGCAGAATGCCGTATGGTTTCATCAATGTTTTCTCCCAATTCGGTCGTTTCATTGACTTCATCAAAGTTATCATCGTAGTTTTGTGTAGCATCCATTGTTAAGTTAATCTCGGAAACTACGTAAGGATTGTCGGTTGACAAACTCCCAATATAATCTTGTTCTTCACTCCTAACCTCATCCTCCACAACGGACTCTACAATGCCGCCAGTTTCAATAGTGTCCATGTTCTTCTTTGATTCATCAGGGAAAGGGCTTTTAGCAGCTTCCTCAATGTTGGGCTTTGGTTCAGTGACACCAGTGGCATCATTTGCAGTTTCTGTCTCGTGATCTTCAGCAAAACCCCCTTCAGGTATAGGTGCCGATTCAGCAACTGGCCTCTCGTCGTTAGGTATATTAATTATGGTTGATGTAACACTTTCTATTTTATCATCACTATCTGCACTCTCTTCAGTCGTGATCTGCTCGGTGCCTTCATGTTTCACTTCATCAAAGTGGATTGAATGTATTTCAACCAAACTGGTTTTTGAGGTTTCTTCAATTTTGTCCAAAGTTGCGTGGCCAAATCCATTGAATAAATCATCCACTGTATTCTCAATAATTGGAGGGGTATATATTTCTCGTATAACTGCGGTTGCAGCATTTTCAAAAATGTCCTTTGATAGGCTTTCCGTGGAGCCGATAAGCGGAGAATCACTCAGAATAGGCTCATCGACATAACCAAACTTCCCGATTTTACTTTCGGAAGTGCTCATGCCGATTCCATCCACAAACGTCTCTTCAGATTCAGATTCCTTTATGAGCTCTAGTCCTCCATCTTGACTACCAGCGGTGACTGATCTTGCAAAAGAATCATCTACGCCTCCTTCTTCTTCGCTATCTTCACTTGACGCCACAAACAGCCTCATTTCATCGTCATCCGCCCAACTGTGATGTACTCCAGCACATCCTAGCATTCGCTTACTTCTTTCTTCATCACTAGAACTAAGCCACTCTTTCCATACCTCGTCCCAAAACAATAACAGATCTTTCCTCGAACCTACTTTAGCGGAAAATATACTGTGCCTCACTAGAACACAATATCTGGCGAATTCACTCACTGGTATCGAATCCTTCAAAAATCTCGATGATTTCAGTTCTAGTATCCCCCGCTGAAATTCTGCTATTAGGGTTGCAATAGCTACAAGTGGGGGCATGACTCGTTCTGTGCTCATTCTGTCAAGTAATTGTTTCACATTTTTCGCTTGTTCTTCAGTCAGAAGGAAATAATTACATACCCAATATGGGTGCTTAATATGCTCCTGGGTATCCATTTTGGGCAAGTGCTTTATTGCAGATTTTAATATTCTTATCAGTCGCCTTACAGGATCGACTCCAATTTCGTGAGGGAGCTTAAAATGCGATTTTGCTTCTATCAAAATGTCCCAGATTTCCAAAAATCTTTCCTTGTCACTGACTGATGCATCGAGTACAGGAATAATGTTGTGATCAAAGATTCCGTCTGAAGTAGTTGAGGAGCCGGGTGTCACAGAAGCAGTTTTCGCTGCAAAAGATGGGAATCCAAACACATTATTAGGCCTGGTATTATTCACAACATCGAACTTTTTTTCCACTAAATTTTGAGCTGATATATTTCTATCATCATCGGAAATTTTCTCTCTGCTGCCGTAGTCATGCAGCTTTTCGTTATTAGCCCCAAAAGCGGGGCCAAATCTTTTCCCTTTCCATACTATACATCGAAAATCTCGAGGCCCAAACTTACCAGTTAAGTAGTCTCCACTGACAGATAAGGAAGTCAAGTATTCGGGTATTGTGGTGTCCTTTGTAGAAAGTAAACAAAAAGTTTCTACCTGCTGGGAGACATACATCATATAGTGGAAGAATAAAAGTACCGGATCGTCATATGCCTGCAATACATTGTCTAGTAGAACAATCATCTTCACTTTTTCTTTCTCTCTCTTGCGGGTCGACTCCCCTACTCGAATCTAGTAGTATTCAAAAGCACAAGGCCTCGGAGAGTAATAAAAATGTAACACAAGACAAGCCCTGCAAATAAGATTAGCGGTTCAGATTGTGAGTAAGCGTGCCACTAAGAGATTACCGTCAAGCAGGTTCCGCCAGTTCAGGCCTGGTGCTGCGCTTGCATAAACATACCGGCGTCAAACATCAACAACTTTTTTGATGCACGCTTGAGCCGAGAATGATGTGATCTATCAGTTCAAATCAACCGCCTACAGCCGTTGCTTACATAAGAGGCACGACACTGGTGGCACTACTCTGACAGGATTGGCCATTCTGTGTAGCACTGCTGTCATCGGCATAGCATGATAGTACAGGGCAACTGAAGGTATAGCTAGAGATTTGAATACGATTATTGTTTTGAACCAGAAAAAGAGGGAGAAAAAAAAATATACAGAATAGAATCGAGGTTAATTATAATTAATGAACGTTTTCATTACAACGAAGCCTTCTTACAACAAGTGGAAGAAGTGGAGCTACGTTTTGATTTTTCGTTCTCTTCAAAAAGAACAGACTTGTTGAACTTGTTAGTTGCTTGAGGTAAGTCCAGAGCTGGGTTCTTTTCGAAGAAGCCGAATGGAGTGATACCGATTTCGTGCATCTCGACAGGCATGACAGGGAAATCTTCTGGCTTTGGAACGTGGGTGAAACCTAAGGTACACCAGACAATGTTGTCTGTGTCTCTAACATTGTCGACACCGTTAGCCCATTCGGCAATACCGGTATCTTTTTGGGATTGGTTAGTGAATTCACCGGCTGCGTACAGTCTGTCTTCTTCGTACTTGGTGACCCAGATTTGCTCGGTTGCAAACTTAGCTCTCTTGGTGTTGTATGACTCTGGCGATGCCATGATCATTTGTCTTGCTGGCATGACAATCTTGTAACCGACAGGCTTCTTAGAAGTAGGGTTGATGACGTTTTCGTTGATGATCTTGTACGCTCTGTTGGTAAATGGAGATTGGTCGATATGGCCTGCCTTTTCAACATAGGATCTCTTGGAGTAAAAACCAACGTTGTAAGGATTCAGCTTTGTATTTTCTTCCATTCTCAAAATATCATCGTAGACAACGGTATTGCTATGACCATCGACGGCTGGGTCAATTCTGAAGGACAACAAGTGTTGATGGAAAGCAGCCATAACTCTTGGACCAACCAAAGTACCATAGTCGACGTCAACATCTCTGTCGATAGGCATGGTGGAGAGGATACCTGTAGCTCTGACTGAGATCTTAATTTCTCCAACTTGATCGAAAATGTATTGAACAGCGTATTCATAGTTTGCGACAGTTGCAATGATTTGAACAACAAATTCTCTTCTTCTGGCAACAACTGAATGACCAGTTCTATAGTTGACGTGCTTGTACAAGATACCAGCATCTTGTTCGTGCATACAGACAGTGTTTGGAATGATTTGAACTTCACCAGAAGTGGAGACTCTTCTGTTGTCAAAGTACTTGATGACACCCAAACATTCACAACCCAAGCCCAAAGTGTTACCGTTCACACCGAATCCACAGTCACCCAAATCGAAAGCCTGCTTTCTGTGGAATGGACCTCTTGGATCACCGTATGGAACAGTCATTTCGGACAAAGACAATCTGTAGATGACAGATCTACCCTTGAAATGGATGTCGTAGATGACAGCACCTTCTCTGGCGTTTGGAACAACGTAGAAGGTCCAGTCTTGCCATTCAATCTTGTGGTTGTCGACAGTGAAGGAGACGCCTTCTGGTTGGGAAACGATCAATGGCTTGACCTCTCTCAACTTGGTACAGCCGTTCAAGTCTGGGTGGTATTCGACCAATGGGAATTCGTCCCAAGCGGTGGTTTCGTTGATGACAGCTTCGTCTGCACCGGATGGCAAATAGTCCATTCTGACGAATTCCTTAGTCAAACCGTCGAAGACTGGAGAGAACTTCAATGGCAGAGAGTAGTGGTTGGATTCTGGGTGGTTCTTGTTAGCAAGGTACATGTAACACTGGACCAGCAATCTCTTTTCGTTTGGATCGTCAGTACCGTAAATCCATGGGTCACAGACAACGTGAATATTGTCCGGCAAACACAGCTTTTCGATTTCGGCTCTGCAGATTGGGTGGTTGCAAGACAAGTCTTCAATAATCTCGACATCATCGGCAACCAATGGGCCAACAACACCTTCTGGCAAGGTGGTGTCACAGATGATGTGCTTGTAAGTCAAGTTCACCAAAGCCTTGTGGAAGGTTTCGTTGATGTAGAAATATGCATAAGCTCTTCTTGGGATCATAGGAGGTGCAACACCCTGCTTTTCAGCACTGAGGTACTGGAGCATGACCTTCTTTGGAGGGTCGAGACGGTCGAGCTGGCAGAAGTTAGGCTTCTCGGATGGATAAGCATCTTTGATAAGCTTGACGATCAATCTGAGCTCTTCGTCGCTGATTTGGTCGTATGGGTGAGGAGCCATGTTTGTGTGATTCGGCGGATGTGTATCTATCGAGGCTTCTCTGTGAAACTTTCTTGACGATAGTGTTCTGAGGAAAAAATAAGAAAAGAAAGAAGAATGAACAAATTTGAAGGGCGGCAGGCAAAGTGACAGCTTAGACGAGAAGTGGAAAACAGACAGCTATTTAAGCTTCTCTGGAGTTGTAGACGGACAGCGTCAAGGGTCAAGAATCTTCCCTCCGTGCAGTGCAAGAAGCTTATCGAGTCAAAAGTATTCAGAAATTGGCGGTGAATGCGGTACTGCCCCGATGCGGAATCTTTAGCGGTTAAGGAGCCGATGGGCAGGCGTGTCCACCTTCCGAAATAGGCAGTCGGGGCGGTACCGGCTTTTTTGCCTGCCAATCCTGACAGAAGGGGCAGACGCCGGCTGGAGGGCCGCTGTGCCGGCTGCTGGCGGCGTCTGGCGCATGTTGACTATTTGGCTATCCATGTTGGCTATCCATGTTGGCTTACTATAGAGACATGAATACATAGAGGGGTTGAGGTTTGGGACTTTTAGCGGCCTACTCGTCGAAGAAATCGTCGTCGGAGTCGTCGCCGCTGCGCCTCGAGGCGCCGGCGTTGGCGTCGGCATACTCTCGTCTCTCGAACTTGATACGGGTCGTGGTGTTCTTGCGTTCCTCCTGGGCGATCTTGTCGAGGATGTCAACAATGTCCGCCTCGGTGACCTTTGCTCTGAGGCCGCCGCTCTGGACAAGCCTCACCAAGTAGTTCTCCACCCCAAGCACTCGTTCCGGCTTCACCATCCGCACACGATTGAGACGCTCCTTTGCGCTCTGGTCCAAGATCTGGTTCAGTATGCCTTCGTTGACACTGTTCGCCTTATCCCGGGCGTCGTCCCCGCTGCCGCTCACGCCAGATCCGCTGCCGCCTCCGCCACCCTGGGCGTTTCTTTGCATCTCCTGCAGCCTGGCCGCACGGATCGCCTGTAGTTCTGCATCATCCATGGTTCCACCAGCTATTTGCTTTGCTTCCAATGTAGCGTGCTTACTCTGCGACAGCTGGCCTCTGCGATTGTGGCGACACGGGCTCTTCCGGCGTACGTTGGATCTTGTTCACTACGGGACATCACATGAATCTCGCCCAAGGAAAAAATTCAACCCGTATCTCTCAAACAAGGCTGTGCTAGGGGGTCTGTTGTCTTCTTCATATCGGTTAGATAAAGCAACAACTCTTGACAAAAGGGGGGAGACGGGTTCGAATGGCCACCTCTCTCCGGACATTCCCACAAAGACAGAGTAGGAGAAGCAGCACGGATAATGCTTGAGGACAAGAAGACGCCCTCTAAGGAGGAGATCGAACTGTCAGTTGTATTCATAGATGAAGAGCGCCTGCTTGCAGCAGAAACAGAGTACGATAACGGTGACGGAAGGCCAGTCGGAGAGCAGACGTCAAGGGTGACCGGAGCCATACCAAAGATATCCTACCTGATCTGTCTGGTGGAGCTCTGTGAACGGTTCTCGTACTATATGATTGTTGGGTGTTTGACCAACATGATTCAGAGAAAATTGCCACAGGAGTCGATCTCGGGTGCCATCATCCATCATCCATCCACCTCCACAGAAACCCCTGGTGCACTTGGTCTCGGTTTGCCTCTAGCAACGTTCACCATGCAGTTTTTGATCTTTTTCGCAAACATCTCGCCGGTGATCAGTGGGTACTACTCGGATACCAAGCTCGGAAAGTTCAAATCAATCTGGTTAGGGTCTATGGTTGGCATATTTGGCCACTTCACCTTGGTTATATCATCCATTCCCATGATCATGAAAATTCCTTATCTTTCATATGCCATTGTTCTCTTTTCTATGGCTACAATAGCGCTAGCTGCCGGATTCATAAAATCGAACATTCTACCGCTGCTGCTAGACCAATACGAGTACAAGGAAAATAAAGAAGATTACACGACGCTGTCAGATGGAACTCTGACTATGGTTGATCACAAGGCGACGTTGGAGAAATTGAGTATGTCATTCTACATGTTTATCAATTGGGGGTGTACACTTTCGTTATTGAGCTCTTTTATGGAAAGATATATGGGGTTTTGGCCCGTTTACCTCCTAACCGCTTTGTTATTTCTTGGCTTACCTTTTTTGCTAAAATATCTGGAACCCCGTATCATCCACTCTGAAAAAATTGGCAAGAAACAGAACTCCTTGTCCGATCTGGATTCCGATAAACCGGATAATAAAAATGTTTACATTGAATTTTGTTATTACTTGAAATCATACTTTTTAGGTACGCCATTCCCTGCAAACTTGAAAATGATCGTTGCGGATGCAGAGATCAAAAGGTTCATCAGCTGTATTGTTTTATTTCTATTTTTTATTCCATTCTACCTCAATGATGCTTCTTTGATTTCAGTTCAGATCTCTCTCGCAGCGACAATGTCAACCTCTGTTCACCTTCCCAACGATTTCTATCAAGCACTTAATCCAATCGCTATTATTATTCTCATGCCAATCCTCTCTCACCTCGTGTATCCATATTTGCTAAAAAATAATAAACAACCATCTCCGAGGGTGAAAATTGTTATCGGCTTCACGATAACATCAATTGGCACCTTTTTAGGTGCTTATGTTCAAAATGAGGTTTACCGAAACTCAACCTGTGATATAACCAATGTCTCGAATTGTGAAAAGCCTTCGGATGTCTCTCTTTTTACTTGGATATGTTACTTGTTAATGTTTGCATTGCAAGCTTGCGGTGAATGCTTTGCTGCTGCTACTTGTTACGAGCTAGCATATGAACTCTCACCCACATTCTTACGAGGCGGAGTCCTTGCGCTGTTTTTAACTTCTGTTGCAATGAGTAGTGTACTGGGAGAGATCATGAGCTTTTGGGCCAGGGACCCTTATTTAGTAAGAATATTCTTTTTCACCGGTTTGTTAGGTGCAGTAAGCACTGTTGGATTTTTCCTCTGGTCGAAAAACGTCAAAGGCCTTTAATGGTAACATGAATCGAGAAACAAAAAGCTATGTCGTCTTGAATTTGAATAGTTTATAAACCTGAGAATTAAAGAATAAAGCTGTACATACTGTAAACCTTTTAAACTAGGTGGTCAAACCTGCTTGCTTGACCTCCTCAACTTTACTGAAATTGATTTCATCCAAAATTTTCTTTGCACCCTTAGCAATCAATTTTTCAGCCAATTCCAAACCTAGATCCAATGCATCTTTATCGCATGTCATTATCTTTTCGTGAACATCCTCAACACTTTCTTTACCATCGACACTCAAGACAATTGCCTTTAACCTTAAAACATTGTTATCTTCTAATGTGGACCACACACCAACAGGAACAGAACATCCACCTTCCAATCTTCTCAGTAAACTACGTTCTGCAACACATTTCCAGGTTGTTGTGCGGCACCCAATGACGCTACATAATAAACGCATCTTCTCATTGTTCTTTTGGATTTCTACTCCAATAGCTCCCTGTCCAACTGCATGATACATTTCATTACAATTCAAAAACTTGGTAATTCTGTCATCTAAGTTGCAACGAATCAGTCCTGCAGCTGCTAAAATGACACATGCATAATCGGAATCTGGAGCATCTAATTTGCTCAATCTTGTGTGTATGTTTCCTCGTACCGATTTGAAAGTTAGATGTGGATAGTTTTTATTGATTTGGGCAGAACGACGAACTGAAGAGGTACCAACAATACTTCCAGCTGGTAAATCGGCCAGTGATTTGTAAGGAGAATCCTTTTTCATAACCAAAGCATCTCTTGGGTCTATTTTAAAATGGTAGAAATAATAATATTTCAATATCTTGTTAGTATGTGGGCCAAATAAAAGGAAACAATGGGAAAAACAAAATTATGAAATTCATCTTTCTAATCAGTAAATAACACGTTTTCATCTATGATAGTTCAGTAGTCTAACGTCTATAAAATGTTTAAAATCATCATAAGAAAACATGAATTCATAATTTTGTCAGAGAGGAAAAAAATCAATTGTTAAAGTAACATACCTTCTCTACTGATAATACACCCTAATTCAAACTCGTCAGGCAAGATGGTTGGCATATCTTTCAAAGAGTGAGCTATAAGATCAATTTTTTTATATTCCCCAACATCTTGAAGGAGGAGAATTTCAAGCTCTTTTGTCCATAAAGCCTTACCTCCAAAGGAGTACAATGGTCTATTTTGGACTTGATCACCTAAAGTGAACACTTTAGAAATTGTTGTGCTGAGATTTGGGTAAAAACGTTTTATTGCCTCTCCAACTATTTCTGATTGACGGACAGCTAGTAGAGACTTTCTAGATCCAATTCTGACGGTGTCGTTGTCGAACTCCACCTTTGGGAAATTCTTAATATTGTCGTGATCAAAGACTTTGGGTATTTGAACTATATGGGACATAACTGCTAGTGATACTTGTCTGTAACTGGAATATGATTGATTTGAAAAATTGTATATGCAATAACACTATGCACAGAGAAATGCTGAGGGGGGTAAAAGTGGGGTAAATTAATTATATCGGTATCGTGAAACGTAGCAAAAGAAAAAGGAAAAAAAAGGATCGGAGAAAAGCTAAATGTGAAGACCGGAACGATATAAGTATAACCTGGTGTCTATGTGTGTGTCGAACTGAAAAGTTTCCGAAAACAAAACTGGGGTAGGAGTGCTAACAACAAACCGGGACAAGAATTTGTAGTTTTAGAATATGTGCAAGAACAAAGAGAGGGTACTGGCAATGATCTCTATGCTGTGGTTGAGTATATACAAGTTGGCGAGAAGTAGACTTTGGCTGCTTTTCTAGAAGGTGGAGAAAAAGGGCCCAAGTTAAGAAAGAAAATCTTGACAAAAAAATACCTCCAACGTTGGCACTCTCGAATTTCCACTTTCTCGCTAGCTTGCACCAGAAACGGTTAAATGGTCAGCCTGTATTTTCTGACTTCCCGGCTTGCCAGCGGGCGTAGCCGGGGGCCCAGGGTCAAACTGGTCTTCCATTTTTATCCGCAGTGCTCCAACTCATCTACATTAGAGTTTGCTTTGTTTCGCCTTCATGTAGACTGATCCGTTTGTTTATCTCCCCTCCGTTCGAGTGTGTTGTGCGAGCCAATCATCGTTGGAGATTTGTTTATTCAGCTCGAAGTGCATTTTTTGGGAAGAAAATTTTTTTTTGCAGATCAAGAGCAACAAGAAAGCTGTCGCAGTCTATCATGAAAATTAGGCTGGTAAACACACTCTGGGACAAAGTTACCGTACAGGGTTGGATGCAAGAAGCAGAGGTTGTAGCAGCGTAATAGAAAAATTTTAACAGTGCGGAGACAATGCCGTCTGTGTCTGCTGAAGCCGATGAAGCGTTGTGGGCTTCTTTCATTGAAAAGAAGAGGATACTGAAGACGTCCAAGGTTTTTGAGCAGGTACTGAAATTAATCGTTCATGTACAAATAAAGAAAATAAGATGCCTCGGGTTGGGTGCAGTGGCAGGTTCACTGCATGCGATGTACCAATTGTGCCTATTGAGCTTGGTTGTTGATCACTTCAAGCAGGTGAAGGAAATAGAAGAGTTAGAAGTATCTTTATGGGATCCTATATTTACAGAAGTGGATAGAAAATTCCTCTCGGAACGATTAAAGTATGAGGTACTTGAGAACCAGAATGGCAAGGAGGCAGTCAAAAGCACTTTGTTCTATATGCCTCATTTTCCCATTAAAGTTTTGGAGAAATTCATTACTGATACAGAACCTGAGTATCTTTTATCAAATGACCTGACTGTGTATGCCAACAAATTCACAGACTCGAAATTCTTCGAGTTATATCCGAACTCGGCACGTATAGCCAAGCTTATAGCGGAACAAGAAGATAAAGTAAATGAAAAAGGTGTGCCCCTGAAGGCAGCAGACAATGATGAGTTTCAAGTTATTACAAAAAAAAAGCAAAGAAAGAGAAGAAATGCCATCAAATATACACCACCTGTGGTTAATTACAATCTCGAGTCTGCATTTTTCAAAAAAATTACCATGGAGAGAGTGACAGAAGGAGACAGTTTGAGTAATGCATGGGATTCTGCATTTACGGATCTGTCTTTTTTACATATTTCAACGTAACACTTTTCTAAGAAAAAGTGGAAAAATAAACTCAGTCTCTTTTCTACATATAAAACGATAATTGCGATAGTTTATTAAATAACTAAACCTTCTCTGAGTTTATAACCACGCAAAAATTGTTCCTATTATTGCCCTTACGAATTTCATTCTTTTTAATAGTAAAGTTGTTATCAACCTCTGACTCTCCCTTCCACTTGAGAAGCCAGTATGCCAATTTGTTTGACTGATGGTATTTGAGGGATTGAAATCCTAGCTTATTCCAGATCAAATTTATTGTGTTGAGATCACAGTACCTGGAATTATCTACACACGGAAGCGGCAACACAAAAAATAACAAACTGTGTTTCTCTCCAGTGGGATTTTTCAAAAACTCACACATCCTGCACATCATTTCTCCTCGCAATTCAGGACTAGGAACAAAGTTTACTACCAATGAGCAGCTGATGCAATCAAATTTATTTGACTCGCTTGTTGGTGGTGGTATCTTAAGGAAATCTTGCTCTTCGATGACTCCCGGTTCCTGACTATGTAGATCAATTCGTTTTATGACATTGAAAACTCCACATTTGGAAATCATGTTTTTGGAAGACAAACACCCTATTTCTAAAGCACTACAGTCAGGGAAAGCCCAACCTAACTCGGATAGCCATTTGACTAAAATCTTGCTCGAGTCGCCACCTCGTTGAGCATCTTGACCTAGGGTACTAGCTGTCTGATAAGTCTCTAAACCCCCTCTTTTTTCAGCCTCAGAATCAATTTTGCCAAGAATTCTTACAAGTTCTTCTATAGTTACAGAACTGTCTATTACATCATTGGATTTTGGATCAATAACTGACTCTGGAGTTTTATTTATCTTTAGTTCATCCCACGTGCTTTTCCACTCTATTTCATAGATCTTTTTCAGCTTCGGCTGTTCGTAGATCCATTTCTTATAATGGACAGAGAAGTCCCCGTAATCATTGGTGTCCACAGATTTCAACTGAGAAAGTTTATTTAATATTGCAGATTTGTACTTCAGTAATACATGAAACCGCCGTATAAGTTGTCTGGCTCGAAGAGGTTTTAGTGTTTTAGGGATCGGTTTTGTTTCATGCGACTGAGTAATCGAGCGATTTCTTTTACCACTTAATAAGCTTTTTTTTTTCTGAAGTCCCTTGGCCATTTGTCACGGGAAGTGCATTTATCTTTGGCTATGTTCATCAAGCTGAGGTCTAGAAATATTAATAGGATAAAAAATAATAATAAGGGAAAAAAAATTATTTTCTCTCTTGAAAAATTTCTAGACTCAAAACTTCCTAGATTCCAGGCATAGAAAACTTTCCTTTTTACCTCTGGAAAGTTCACAATAACTCAAACCAGCAGTATCTTTTTGAAACATGGTGAGCTCATTGTTGAAGAAGAAAGTCTTAAAGAAGAAGCAAATTCTCAAAAAGAAGAAAACATCAGACGGAAATCCCGATGAAAAAGTTTATCAAGTTAATGCAAGCGATTTAAACTGGAAACCTGTGGAGATTCCAGATACGTTAGATGACTTTGAAGGTTTTTACGGGTTGGAAGAAATTGACAATGTCTCTGTGAATATAGTAGATGGTAATGTTACGTTTACCACCAAGGATGAGTCTAATACTTTAAGCAAAGAAGAAGCTGCCAAGAAAGAGAAAAGCATTCCAGAAGGTAATTTTGAGATTGATCCTGAAGATATAAATGAAGATGAGAGACTAGCTGCAGAGGAAAACAATGACGATGATGAAGAAGAAGAAGTAGAAGAAGGTGAAAGCGACATAAAACTAGACAATGAAGAAAAAAAACCGGAAAACGAGAATCACTCTGTTTCAGAGAAGGAAACAATCAGTGAAAAGGAAGAGAAAACTACTCCAGCAGATAGTTCCTCCAAGCTTCTAGGAAAGAAAACAAAAAAGCAAACGAAGATCTCTAATCTAATTGCATCAAAAGATGAAAATAATGAAATAAACATTCCTGATCTACCTAAAGAAGCTTCTGATATGAGTCCACCAGCAGAAGTAAAGAAAATACCAAAAAAAGATGAATTACAGGAAAACACTTTTGCAAAATTGGATGATACGGAGGTTCCCACGGATGAAGTTGATCTTCCAGAATGGTCTGAAGTACCGCTTTCAACTTGCACGCTAAACGGATTACAGAATTTGGGATTTTCTAAGCCAACTGCAATCCAGAAAAGAACAATTCCAGTGTCATTACAAGGAAAAGATGTTATTGGTAAGGCTATAACTGGTTCTGGTAAAACTCTGGCCTACGGGATTCCAATTTTGGAGAAGGCTTTGTTAGGGCAAGAAAGCATTAAAAGACTGCCTGAGGAATACAAAAATCATCCAACAGCGATTATTTTTACTCCAACCCGTGAATTAGCAAATCAAGTCATGAAGCATTTACGTGAATTGTTCAAATACTCACCCTTCAGTGACAAAACAGTTATGTCTTTAACTGGTGGTTTATCTATCCAAAAACAAGAGCGTCTACTCTCTTATGGACCCCGTGTTTTAGTTGCGACACCTGGCCGTTGTTTAGAGCTTTTAGAAAAGTCAAATAACATTGCAAAACAGATTGCATCAATTGATATGCTAGTTTTGGATGAAGCCGACAGAATGTTACAGGATGGGCACTTTGATGAGCTGAAAAAGATACTTGAAATTTTCAACAGTTACAGGCCGAAAGATGTTCCAACAATCGGAAGAAGATGGCAATCATTGATTCTATCTGCGACCTTTTCCAAAGATTTATTTGGTAAATTGAGCAACAATAATAAACCGTCCGACTCGAAAAAGCGTAAAAGTACCGATGAAGATTCAGATCTCAAGGATGTTCTAGAAATTCTAGGTAAGAAGTTACGTTTCAGAAGCAAGCCTGAATACATTGATGTTAACCCAACCGATGTTGTTGCCAGTAAGATTGTTGAAGCAATGATTCCATGCTCTCCAATGGAGAGAGATTTGATGCTTTATTACTTTGTGTCAGTTTTCCCCAGTACCACCCTGGTTTTCACTAATTCCATTGACTCTGTTAAACGTTTAACACCAACGTTGAATAATTTGGG
This sequence comes from Pichia sp. NRRL Y-27259, assembly GCA_030563085.1. NCBI lineage: Eukaryota > Fungi > Ascomycota > Pichiomycetes > Pichiales > Pichiaceae > Pichia > Pichia sp. NRRL Y-27259. Next base: position 253,287 of record JAKUBB010000006.1, read on the forward strand.
CATACTAACAGTTTCTATTCACTCATCGATGATTCAAAAGCAGCGTTTGCGTGCTTTAGAAAGGTTTTCGAGGAATTCTGAAATTGCGGCAAAAGAGCATAAATCTTCTGTTTTGATTGCATCCGATGTGGCTGCTCGTGGTTTAGATATATCGGGTATCCAGCATGTTGTCCATTATCATTTGCCAAGAACAGCCGACGCATATGTTCATAGATCTGGTAGAACAGCTCGTGCGGGAAGTGAGGGTGTCTCGGTTATTTTGTGCTCTCCACATGAAGCTTCGGGACCTTTAAGAAATTTGAGGAAAGTAATCTCAAAGAAAGATAAGATTGAAGATATCAAATCTTTGCCTATTGATTCAGACATACTAGAGCAGTTGAAAGAAAGATTGGATTTGGCTGCAAAAATCGCACAAGCTGAAGTCGCTTCGCAAAGTGTTCAAAAGGAAAAAAATTGGATTGAAAAGGCGGCAGAAGAATTAGGTGTTAATGATATTGACGAGTTTGAGGACGACTTTTTGAAAAGAGATCGTAAAAGAAAAGAAGGTAAAGCATTAGATAGGCAGAATGTTAAAGTAATGAGGGCCCAGCTGAGAGAGTTGCTCAAAACGCAGATCAGAAAATCAGGGAGAAGATCGTACATTGCAAGTGGCTTGAATAATGTCGCAGAGATGTTGATGAAAAATCAAGGCTCTAGCTCTGTTATGGGATATCTACAACAGGATGCGCTCGACGTTCTAAAAGATAAAAAGAAGGTCAAAAAGCAAAAATTATGAATCAGTTAAAGAAATCATTGCGGCAAAATTGTAATTTATATACTTACTTATATAAAAAATTATCTAGAAGAGGTTTGGAGGGGGAATATCATATGTGTAAAAAAAGTAATAATTATCACAATTAATCTGAGTCAGAATAGAATTCGTCTTCATCGTCGGACATCAATTGCTCAAAGTTGACTTTATATCTTAGCAAAGCACCAATACCACCAAAACCTTTCACGAATTGGGCACCTTCGGAAGATCTGTCAGTAACGAATTCCACCGTAGCACCATAGTTTTTATAGTTTTCAGCAAGCCATTCCAAAAATGGCATGTCGGAAACAATTTCCAATTCGGAGCCATCCTTATCGATAAGGAAGCTTTCCTTTGAAGCTCCTGGAGCAACTATTTTAATACTTTCTTCACCTTCAGCATTCTTCAATGTGTATCTGATATCTTCCAATCCTTCCCAAACAATAATAGTTTCACAAGCACCCAAATCTAATGCCTTAAGGGTATCATCAATACCATAACAGAATTTACCTGAGTCTATGGAGATTTCATCGAAATATTGGGTGATTAACTTCTTTTCTTGAATGAACTTTACATTGGACAAAGTTTCTGCTGAAAGTTCGATTGCTTGATTGAAACCATTTTCACCACCGTAAGAAACATCAACAACTTTGATAACCTTGGACTGTAATCTCAAATCGAACATATCGGATTTGTTTAATTCAGACTTGAAATCGGCAGAACCTGCCAAAATCAAACCTTGAACATTCACCTTATCGTTAGTGATGAAATTTTGAACTGCAACTTCAGCAACTTTTCTAATATAGTTATGTCTCTTTTCATCTCTCAATCTTGCAAAACGAAGAGCAGACTGACCACCTCTACCATGCTTCTTCGGCAAATCAACTGTGAATTTGTGTAAGATTTCTCTCGTGTTACCAGATAATGCACCGAAAAGAGCACCATTACCGTCCATGACAATAAAACCAAATCTATCGTCGGATTCTAACAACTCAGACAACGCCTCAACGTGGAATTTGTTGTCACATAAATAAAGAGAGGTGTTGATTGGTTTGAAAGGTTCGAAGGCGATGGTCAATTTCTTTTCCTTACCTTCATCTGTCAACACTTCACCACAATAAACAACCAGACCGTTTTTAGGAACGTTTGTGTAAAGCTTCAATTTCTGTTGTGTGGAGGTGATGGCAGAAAGAACAGAAAGTCTGTTAACTCTGGATTTAATGTTTGAAGCGGTACCGTATTCATCCGTCAACATCTTTTGGATGATGGAAATCTGACCCTTAGGAGGGATAACAAGTGAAATCATGGAGGTACCATTACCACGTGCGTTTTGAAGGGATTTGATCAATTTCTTGACCTTCCACATCTCAACATTTGTGTCTGCATCGTTAGCACTCATTTTTGCTGTGTCTCTTTGTGTCGTTAACGGTGGTTAAGCTTGGAACCTCCGTTCTTTGACTCTATCTTTCCTGCAGGTCCTGTTCAGTGCTTCTCCGTTAACTTCGATGCACGCAAAACCAAAAATTTTCAATATCGGTGAAAAATGTTGAAAAAAAAATCTGCGTCGATCGGCGCTTAGAATATTTTTTTACTTGTCAACAAAGTTTTCTCATTGGAACTGACTGATTTACCAGTTAAGCCAGAAAAGAATTTAGAAAGGGTAAATGCTTGTGGAGGACGGAAGAGGAGCAAGAAAAAAGAAAAACGGAATACATAGGCAGTAATGTCAGAGCAGCCGCCTATGGCAGAACAAAAGAAAAAGGAGAAGGAGCAGCCTTCCAGCGGAGGAGGCAGTGCTTCTTCTCCGTCAGTTTCATCAGATGCTGGTGGTGAAAAGCAGTTATCGAACAAAGAACTGAAGGAACTAAAAAAACGTGAGAAGGCAGCTAAACGTGCGGCAGCAAAGGAGGCTGCTGGAATTGGTCCATCAACGAATGCACAGGGGAAAGGTAAAGAAACACAGGGCGGATCTGGTTCCAGCAAAGATAAAACCCCGAAAACTGTGTCACATATCAAGAAGCAATTGAATAATGCCAAGATTCACGACCCAACTATGAAGATTCCTCATATGTTTGGTCATTTGGAAACGAGAGAAGAACGTATTTCTTCGACTCCTAAAATTGCATCCATTGTCCATCCAAGCATCTTGTCACTGACATTGAAGATTTCAACATACAAGATTGTTGGTTCGAGTGCACGTTGTACTGCGATGATGGAGGCGTTCAAAGACGTGATTGGTAGTTATGTCACACCGGAGGGAGCCAGTTTACAAAGACATCTTACTGGTCACTTGAGCCACCAGATTGAGTACCTGAAAACGGGTCGTCCATTGAGTATATCCATGGGTAATGCGATCCGTTGGTTGAAGCAGAGAATTTCCATTATTCCAATCACCACAAGTGAAGAGCGGTCCAAGTCGATTCTGATTGAGGAGATAAATCAGTTCATCATGGAGAAGATCGTCATGGCTGATCGTGTCATAGTTGAATATGCTGAGGGACATATCAACAACAATTTCAAGATTCTCACATACGGTCATTCTAACGTATTGGCCGAGTTATTTGAATTCTGTGCGGTTGAGCAGAAAAAGAAGTTTGAGATATATATAATCGACAGCAAGCCTTTGTTTGAAGGTAAGAAGTTGGCGAAGAAGTTGTCGAAGTTGGAGAATATCAAGTTGCATTACAACCTGATCAACTCTTTGAGTTCTGTACTTGAGAAATCGAACATTGATTTCTGTTTCCTTGGAGCACATTCGATGTTGTCGAATGGACGGCTCTATTCCCGTGTTGGAACTGCATTGATTGCAATGGCTGCAAAGAACAAGAGTATTCCAGTATTGGTATGCTGTGAAAGTTTGAAATTCAGTGATAAGGTCCAACTTGATTCTGTCACGTTGAACGAGCTTGGAGATGCCGATGATTTGATCAATACGAAGCCTTTCAACAAGACCGGGTTCAATTTACAGCAGTATATGAACACGTTAAACAATAAGATGCTCATGGAGAAAGAAAACAGTTCGAAGGGGAAAAAAGGTGGGAACAACAGTAATAAAAATAGCAAACAGCAACAGCAACAACAGCAGCAGCAACAACAACAGGAGAAATCGAAAGAAGAAGATGAGTACGATCTTTCTAACTGGAAGTCCTATCCAAGTTTGAACATCTTGAACATTTTGTATGATTTAACACCACCTGAATACATCCAGAAAATTATCACTGAATTTGGTGCACTTCCTCCATCTTCAGTCCCTGTGATTTTGAGAGAATATAAGAGTGCCACATGAAACGGGTGGTATTTATAGATATCGACATATATCTCGGTATGTATGAATGTATATACGTCAATATATATAGTCAGTGATTTATACATATAGATATACTAAGTAAATAAAAACTTATATAAAAGTTTAGAGAATATATATAAAATTTATGTTTTTTTTCAGGATTTTTCTTTGTGGGTCATGGAATTATGAATTCATTTTCTTTTTGATTTATATTCGTATTCAAATTTTTTCATCTTCATTTGATCTCGACGTCTCTTTCCCTCTCTCCTGCCTTCAGTTTATCGACATATTCTTGAAGTTTCTTCCAATGCTCTTCTCTCAGATGCTTCCGTTCGTTATCTTCCTTTATCTGTTGCTCGTACAACACAAAACAACGGTCATAGACAACTGGGTTGGTATCCATGAAGATCTTTAAGGCGCTGTAAGCGATGGTTGAAATGGTTCTATTCCAATTGTTTGGTTCATCGAAATCCACTTCTGATTGATTTTGATTTTCCAAGATGTCCAATTCGGGCTGTGCCAATTCATACATTGAGGGGAAAATGATAGGTAGTATATTTTCTGCATTTTCTGTCACCAAGGAGACAAAATATTCATTGTTGAAGAAACAAAGGACTTTTTCTGAAACTTGGAAATGAGGGGAAGAAATACATTTTGAAAGTTGTGCAAACAGGGGAATTTCTATTTTTTGGAATTCGATTGGATCGATGATTTCAAAGATATCTTCAATTTCATTTAAGAACATCAATTCCTTTGGAGAGTTGATTTTAGGCCAGTATCTCAACAATCCCATTATTACTTCTTCAGTTAAAGAGGAATCTTTTTCCAAGAATTGTAGGATACAGTATGCCAATTGAGGATGATACAGAGAGAGGGACCTGGCCTTATGTAGAGGAACTAAGACTCTAATTAGGAAAATCTTGTGTTCTTCCTTCAATGGTAATGCGAAACCATTGATTATGGAGCCCAGAATTTCCAACAATTCTGAGATCCCATTGAAATGTCCAGTTTCATAAACGAAGGTTAAGAAGATATTATTGATTGATTTTCTGATGAAGGATCTCAAACTTAGGAACTTCCCGTAAATTCTATGCAACGTTGTTTTCAAGCAATCTCTTTCTCTGTTGTCTTCACTATCAAATAAGTCCAATAAGGTTAGGACGAATTTGTGGTCGATATAAGGTTTTGCTATTGTATTGTTGAAGTCTGGAGATTCGACAAACCTGAGGAAAAATTCGTAGACCAATTGCATGTGAGTCCATCCCAATTCGTAGACAGGTTCATCCTCATCTGGGTCGTAGATATCTCCGATTGGGTTGACTGGAGGTGGGATCGGTCTGAATATGTTGGTTTTGAACATGTCAACAACGTGTTTGTACATTTCCTCTGTGAAGTTTATTCTTGTTGTGCTGATGAAGACGGTGAGTTCGTGCAGGGTTATTCTTTTCAGTTCTTTCCCCTGGATGTCTGAAGAAGGGTCGTAGAAGTCAAACATTATTTTGCACTGGTCAACTTTTTGGATGAATAGGTCTATATGGAACTGCGGGTCGACTTCTTCAAATGGGGGTGATTTTTCAAAAGCCTGGTTGTTCAAGGAAGGTTCGAACCTGGAGGAGGAATGCCTCTGTGGGGTTTTCGGCTTTAGTTCCAGATCGTCCTTGGGGACCTTGTCGAAAGGTGAGTGGGAGGTGTGGTATTTGAGGAAGTCTATTTCGCCCTGCGGTTGGAGCTGGTCGGAGAGATTTGCGGAAGGGTCGTCTGGCTGGTGCCCCTGTGACTGTTGCTTGTGGATCATTATGGAAGGGTTGCGGGTGTCCTGCAGCACGTTGTTATTGTTGGTTATTATGTTTCCATTGTTGTATGGGTGAGTATAGCTTGGGTGCGGGGAGATATTAGAGGTATTATTATTAGAGTTGGATGAGCTGGTGGCGGTGCTGTGGATGCTGTTGAAGGCTGTTGATGGGTTGTTGTCGAAGGAGGAGGCGGACCTAGAGGTCTGGGAGGAGGAGTTGTCGAAGGGGGTGGACATGAGGTTGGCGTCTGCGGTGTTGGCGGTGTTGGACGTGTTGAGGACTGTGTCTGCGGAGAGGTGGTCGTTTGGGGTGTAGTCGGACGCTGTTGTGGAGGTGTTGTTGACGGAGGAGGACGAGGAGATTCTCGAATGGTGGGACGAAGAGTGGGAGGAGATGACCGGGGTGCTGGTGGAGCCGGGCGCCGCAGTGGACGACGACGATGATGATGACGACGACTTGCTGGTGCCGGCGGCGGCGGCGGCGGCGGAGTCCTTGTCCTTGCGTTTCGGGTCGTCCTTTTTCTTGTCGTCCTTCTCCTTCTTCATGTTGGCCTTCGATCTGAAGCGTTGTTTGAATCCTCTCATCATTTTGTGCGTGTGGGGGTGTGTCGGCCGATACTCTCTGTACGGGAGGGCATGCAATTACGCTGGTATTATGTGCAGTATACGCAGTATATGTGTGTATATATGTGGGGCGGGAGTGTGGACCGAGGGACAGATGGCAGGGGTGAGCGATGGAGAATCGAACGACAGTGGTGATGGACGGACGGACGGTGACGAATTGGCTGGTGGAGGATGCAGTAGCCAATGTCTTTGTGTTAATCCTTGCGGGCGTGCTGTGACTGTTGTGTGTCCTGACCTACTATCCTGCTGTTTCAGCTGTGCCTGTGCTGATGCCTGTGCCGACCCGTGTCTGCCTCTCTCTCCTCTCGTGGTCCTGCGCACCGCCTGCTCGCTCGTTCCCTGCCCGCCTGCCCTGCCGGAAACAGTGCAAACGCAAACATTGCTTCTCTCTTGCTACTCGCTCCGGTCCGCAAGCCGCGCCGTCGCGTCGGCATGCTCGGCGGCCCCATCGTCAAGCACAGCTGTCGCCATCGACGCGACGTCCGCGGCGGCAATGGCCTCGTCCGCGGTTGCCGCGGCAGCCTCGTGCCGGTGCACGGACGTGCCTGCCCGCCAGTTCTCGTAGCTCATGTAAGTATTCCACACGATGCTTGCGACGTTCACGACAACGAGACGGTGCGCGACGGGCACAAGGCCGAAGTTCACGAGCTGGAGGAGCGGCCACACGCGCCAGTTCGTGACAAGCGTCTCCCACCAGCCCTCGTGAAGCCGCGCCTGCACTGCGGCGGCGGGCTCGCCCTCCATGGCGCCCATGCACCCGAAGTAGAGCGCAATGCCGACGGGAGACCAGCAGAGCTGGTCGACCGCGACCCGGGCGGCGGTGTCAAGCAGCGCGCCGCGGCGGGCGGCGGACTTGCCCAGTGGACGGGCAGTAGGGCCGGCCGCTGCTCTGGCGGCGAGAGCCAGCTTCCCCCAGCGCGGAAAGCGGACGTGGCTGTTGAGCCCCCGGTAGAGCTTGCTGGCGATCGGGGCAAAAATGAGGCCGCCGTAGATGCTGTTGCGGGCCGTGCGCTTATAGTCGTAGTCGGCGTCGATGAAGAGCATCTGGGCGATGACGTCGCCGGCGCCAAAGAGCGTGCCCGACATGAGCATGTTCGACACGAGCGGTCTTTTCGTGAGAAACTCGTTGTAACGGCGTAGGATGTTCATCGTGGGTGGGTGGTAGCCTGGTGGGTCGTGACTTGGTGAGTAGTGGGTAATAATACGTTGTGTTGTAGGTTTTGCCGCCGGGACGTTGGGGCCTTAAATACCCCGCCACCGGTCCCGCTTATCAGACCGAGCGTCGGGGGGAGCACCCGCCCACTGCTCGCTTCCCCGCACAGCCCGCGAGCCCGCACAGATTATTATGCCAGGCCCGCCGAAGCCAAGGCCAAGACCAAGGCCGTGGCCAGGCAAAAGCATACCCTCTGCTCCTTCTCCTCGGGTTACCCACCACTCTGTGTCCCCTCTGCATCTAACAATGCTATCGTACGGTCGCCAAAAACTCAAGAACAAGGCCATCAGCTACGTCGACAGCTACGTCCCGCTGGGACTCACCCTCGGCGACCTCTCCGCCTCCCTCCGGGTCGAGGACGACGACGCCCGGGTCGAGGTCCTCGCCAGAGAGACACCGGGGGACCAGCCCGATGCAGAAGCGTCGGAGCTCTATGACCGGGTCGCCGCCCGCGTGCTAAACCGCCGCAGAAGCAAGCTGGCGTCCCGAGCCTCCGACGACGTCTCCAGCAACAGCGACTCGGACGTGGAAGTCGACCCCTCATCCGAAGACACCACCATCGAGTTTGTCATCCCCTCGCAGTCCGTGTGCCTCTCCGACACTGACGACTCCTCCATCGTCGACCTCGACGCCTTCTCCCGCGGCATGACCCTCCTCAGCATGTCTCTCAACAACGAGCTCATTGTGAAAAACCCGAAAAACCTCCGCAAGTTCACCGGCCAGGCCATTGCCCACATCGTCAACAGCATCCTCGACCCAGAAACCCTCCGGGCCATCTTCTCCTCCCTCTCCAACGAAACAAAGCTCCAGATCCTCAAGTTCTACCTCTCGGACGACCTCCTCGTCGACCGTCTGAAGTCCGAACAGGGACTCGACCTCCCAAACAATACCACACCACCCCCAACTCCCTCAACCCCCACCTCCTCTTACATCTTCCACCGCCGCAGCTACTCCGCCCCACACCGCCACACCGACCACAGTCTCGACCAGCTCATTATCAGCCTCCTCCAGGCCTTCTACACCTTCTCCCTCGTTCTCTACACCCGCTTCGGCATCCCCCTCCTAAACCTCCTCTGGAGGTTCGTCTGCACCCTCAACAAAAACTATAAACTCTTGGACATCGCCAAGGTCCTCGCCATCCGCGTCCTCGCCCTCATCATCAACCTCCTGCTCAAGCTCGTCGTCCACTCCACCAGCATCGTCGAAGAGAGCACTATCGTCGCCATGTCCGACACTTCCTCCCCATTCTCCGCCGCCTTCGCCGCGTCCTCTCCCTCCTCCGCGTCATCCGCCCCCTCCTCCGCCGCAGGAACCGCCGGCAACTACGCCAGGGACGCCTTTTTTGCCGTCGTCCAGCAGGGCTTTATCAGAGCAACCCAGAAGAAACACTCCACAACCACAACCCCGACCCCCGAGCCAGCATAGCAAGCATAGCTATTTGCCAAGCCGCTCCACGCCATAGTCCGCGGACTGAACGCGTGCTCCCCGCCTCCCCCTCCTTTTTCCGCACCGCGTCTCGTGTCGCGGGCAATTTTCCCAGGTCCTGCTTGATCTTGTTATTACCGCTCTCGGATTGTTCTGGCGGTATCAACATCGTCTTCGTCATCCGGGTCTTGTCTCCGTTTGGGTCTCCTCTGCAGGCCTATGCTGTTTACTTGTCTCTTTCCTCTCTCTCTCTTCCCTCCTCTCTCTTTCACGGACACTTACGATACGGCTGGCGTATTCCTTCTAGCCAGACACTTCTTTTCCTGTTTTTCCTTACGCCCCTTTTCCTCCCCTACCATTTTTATACATACACATATACCCAGACGAAAATACAATCGCAAAAGTTTATTTACATATCCGCCACGGCATAATAGAGATATACACGTTCACACGCGTATACACTCACATAAACATCTACAGCTAGCTAGATCCTAGCAGCCATCAGAAAAGAAGCTCGTTCAATCCTTGACCAGCTTTGCAAATGGCCCAAGAGAAATTACTGGGTCGCTCGGCACAGGGGAGCATCAACACACACAGTTTCAACTCGCCAGATTTGGCAAAAGACGTCGTCACCGTGGAAATAGGAGAAAAGGCCCCCGGCCAGGACATGTTCAACCAGTATTTGAACGTTTCCGACCACATGAACAGCCTCGAAAGTAGCTTGGTTTGGGTCGCCAACGGACTTAACCCAGTGGAACATATGCCGCCACTTGAACGACAAAACGACTCCGCCATGATGATCAGCAACAAGATCAAGGAAAAGGGGAAGTTCATTCTGCCCTTGAAACAGAAAAAAGTCTCTGAGAAACTGAAACTTCTGAAAGAGTCTTGCCCCGAAGCCGATGAGAATCTCGTGAATATGAACCATTTCACAGCAAAGCCCATACCGAAATTAAACCTGAAATCAAAAATACCCACCTCTTCCTCACAATTGCTCACATCATCGAAACATACGTTCAGAAACAGATCCGATTCGGAAATAGATCGGTCAAGCCACAGCAGTGGCCACATCCTCTCTCCGCAACCGAAAATCGAGCAAGACCATTCTCACCCGGTAGAACCCCAGAATGCAATCATAACTACGTCCAGGAAAGAATCCCTAATAGACACCTCAAGCGATATAGAGGACGGAAATGATGTCGAGCATTCCAGCTCTCCAACCATCCCTGTCGATTCACCTTCCATGCATGTTTTCTCCGCCTCCAATGATGAATCAGAATCGTACAGCAATATAAATAACACATCAGAGAAATTTCAACATCAATTCATGGCCCAGTCGGGCCAGATTTTCCAAGAACCTCCGACTTTTGCAAATGCAGAAGTGAATAAGTCAGTAAGAAAACCTACGAGTAGCACCAAAACCAACATCAGCTTCAGCATTGCCACAAACCCCATAGAATCCCAGAAAAACACATTCACTCCTTCAACTCCAGAAGATAAAGTGGTTATTCTAAAACTTCTTAGAGATGGTATTAGAGATTATACATCTCTTTTAACGGACTTCTCAGAGAACAGGTTGGTTCAAAACAGATCAGATTACTTGGTCTCATATGTAAAGCGTTTCAATTATGAGTTGAAGCCAAAGCTGATCAACGACTATCTTGGTGAAATCAAAAAGGATAAAATCGATGAGAATGTGAAACAGCTGCTAAATAACGGGACCTTCTGCGAGGAAGTGAAACAATTACTGATTGAAAGTGATAAGCGAAGAAAATGTTACAACAAAAGAAGGAGTGCCAAATCGTCCGAATCGAAAAAATCATCACCAATATTCACTTCAACCCAATCAACTCCAGTCGTCGGTCATTCTGCTACATTTGCCAATGTCACTACAGATACAAGTGCACCCTCTTCTGCAAAATCCACTAATGTGAAATTGTTACCTAAAGTTGAAGCCACCAAACCTGAAAAATCAAAGGCTATTGTTATCAATCTCATCAGAATAGGATCATTTATAAATCAAAGGCAACTGAAGAGAAGTGGTCACGGAAATGAAAATCTAGTCGCTATTGCTGACCTACGTAACATCACAAAGAAACGGGATGATGAGAGGTACATACACAAACTGAGGGCAACAAACACTTCTTTGAAAATGTGTGTTGAAGATATCTATGGTCCAAATGTCAATTTCACACACTCTCTAGCTTACAGTAGAATCCCCTTATCTTTGGATCCTTTGACAAGCATAAACCTAGAAAATGACCAGATGATTTCCTATGTTGAAATTCTACTCGATGTTTCGAAAATGTTGATACCGGGAAATAGATCGAAAAACTCGAGCTTGAATTATGCGTCAATCTTGCAACTAAAATCGGTAACTAGAATCTATAGTGGAGACCGCTTGGTCTATAGACGGTGTGATCCAATCACTGGCTTTTTCACTAAGGACAATATTAGCGTTGCCAAAATAATTTTACCATTGCAGGCTAAGTTATGGGCAAATTTGATAAATGATTATCATAACGGTATTATTGATGATTCCAAAGTGAGTGCACTGAAAATTACACACACTTTATTCCCTAATGATGATATTTTAAGATTCAAAAGTGGAGGTTCTGCCATCTATTCCTTCATTTGGGAGTTTGTGATCAACGTAGATGGGCAATATTTACCACATTGTATTAATGTCGAAAGGCCGCCACCATCCACAAACAATGCCGCCAAGGCAAGTGTACAATCGAGGGTCAATTCCGAGTTACAGTTTGGTGTTCCTCAACCACAAGCACAATTTCAGCATAACTCTACATCTGTGAATCACGGAGCTCCTCAAAACTTGGGAGCAATAAAATTACCTTCACAACAACAGTCAAAGCATATGGCCTCTACCACTACACAGTCTTTAAGAAGGGCCGCAACGCATGGAACTATTAATCTCGCAACAGACGCTAGGTCGAGCAATAATTTCAATTTGCCAATTGATAATACCAATACCAACATCCACAACCCACCTTTCGCTTATAGCAGATCCAATTCAGCTTTAAATAATATCTCGGAGTCACCAATGGTCACCAGTACGCCATTGCTCACGCAAAGGAAACGTGCAGATCTCACTCGAGGACATAAGAGAACTAGATCGAGATCCATGAATGAAATCGATTTGATGTCTTTACCGCTCTCATTTGACGGTCTCATAAACATGCCATTTTTGGACTCGTTCAGTCCCACTGAGTCATCATCTTCTCCGTTGGTAAAGCAAAACATTCCGTATCTGAAGTCGCAAAGTGTTCAGCAGCATCTCTCTCAACAACAAATGCCACCGCAACCGCATCTACAACAACCGCAGCAATTTCAATACTCGCCATCGCTAAATGTAACACAGCAACAACAGACACAGCAACAACAGTGGCAAGCATTGAAACATTCTAACGGCAATTTCAATATTAACCCGAACATGGGAGGCCACGGTTATGGCCGTACAGTGTATCATCCAATCATGGAATACAAACACGTCAACAATTCCGATTCCCAGCTTGAGTTGAATAACTTCCACAGTTCATTTGAAGAAGCAACTGTCAACTCACTTGTAATCAACACAGAACTGAATGACACACAAATATCATCTAAACAGATGGCTTTTTCCATCGACAGCCTGGACGATTGTATCAAAGGCTGTGATAGCAACGTCATCATGGGTAATGGCGATAATAGCGACAATAATAATAATAACAATGGAACCAATACTACCGCTACTAATTCGACTATTACAAATAACACAAATTGGTCGAAGCTGCCCACGATTGATGACGTCTCGTTGTATACTTCTTCTTCGTCTGCAATGCCAACCTCTTTTGATTTTGATGAGAATTCAAAGGATATAGTTGAATTGTCTGTGTTATCGGAGATACCCGAGCTGACGCCACAACCAAATCAAAAGCTTAATTGATAAGTTTTTTCCCGCCATATCAACAGCAATCTATGCAATGTTGAGTGTTTCTAGACATTTCAGAGGAAAAGACAACTAATACACTCTTCCTCTACTGAACTATGTCTCTCGCATATATTTTATCTATGTCTTTGTCCTCTTCAAACCCCTTTCCCCTTTCTTCTTCCCCATTACAGTGGAATTTCGTTGTTACTTTTTTACTTTAAATTTTTACGCTTTGAAATCTACTTTCATTCTTTTACTACATTTTGGTTTGCTTTGTTTTGTAACTTCTAGGAACATACTCGTTCATATTAGCCCCGTCCAGCACTTTTTGGGCCCGGGCCACCGAACCCGTATGCTCACATGCCACCGGGGTAGGGCTTTGCACTTTCGGCGGTAGAGATTGCATTATCGGCAGCAGTGCCGCTGGAAATCCACACGGCTTTTTTTTGCATCCTAAATCTATGTACGCGTATAAGGAACCCCTTGCTAAAGGGTAGAACAATGGGCCTTATGTATGCCACTCTATGTGCATTCGCTGATTACGTATTTTCCGGCGGATACCAGGTATGACTCTGATTCTATCCTTTTCGTAATGGTTGGAGACCGGGGTTTTTATTACTTTAAGTCCATTTGATACTTCTTCTTCCTGGTTCCGGGAAGAATTTATCTGCCGAAGTATTGCTTCCCTGATCAAACTACGGTTGGCTACACAGGTTATGTGAAGTCTGAGGAATGACAATAGCGTTAGCACATTCGATGATACAGGGAGCTAGAAGCCAAATCAAAAAAATGCAGGTACTGCTGGTACTTTTCACACAAAGCGTCGGAGGCTGCTTTGGCGACCAGGGCACAGATGATGGGGAAGATGTGTACGAGACAGAGCCAGCGGATTGCGGCAGGGATCTATCGACCGAGCCCGGAAAGGAGCCGCTGCAGACGAAGTCTTCCCTCTTCGAGTTGGTCTCCCATTCGAGCCTGTCCACTCACACCGATTTCAGCTTCAAGAACGACAAGCTTTCTCTCGGATTGTTCGGCGATGGCTCCAGCACAGGGCTGCCAGACGTCTACGAGATCAGGACAGGCACAGCCAGGGCATCGGAAGTGCCCTGCTCCCTCTTTCCTGCAATAGACTACTCGCAGTTCGACCCGTCGGATCCCAACTACATTTCACTTATCCCCTGCTCAATCGTGCACAGCTAGCAGGCTAGCGCACTGCGGCACGCTGCCTCCCAGCCCTTTTCTAAACATGTATAACCCCCAGCTTTAATGTACTCACTCGTTTGCCCGCCATGAACTACAACAGTCATCCACCAATGTGTCAAACGTGGGTCTGGCTAATTCCTGGGAAAAGCTGTCAAACATCCGAGCTCTCTTTGCCGCCGGTACCGGACCTCTATCAACGCCGAACGCCGAGGAGAACGCCGTTGCGGCGAGGCGGGGCGGGAGAGAGAAACGGAGTTGCTAGCTTACGTCAGCCTTTGGCACATATACGGTGGGTGTGGGTACACGAAAGATATGCTGTTCCATGCCGGAGATCGCACAATTTTTGCACCCGTGCACCTGGGATCGGGGGAGAAAACATCGACCAGCACTCGGGAACATGAAATTTGGAAAAAAAATGTACACCACGGTCTCACCCTGGTCAGAAGTAATGAGGAAGAGAGGGGAAGCTGTGTGCTGATCTCTGCCGGACAGACAAGACAACTCTCACCGAACATCACCCTTCTCAGAACATAAAGATGTCCACCACTGTCTCGAGAGGAATCTGGTCGAAGTTCGCCAACAGATCGACTACGCTGAACGTCAAAAGTGCCGCTCTTCAGAACGCTTTGCTTTCGCCAAACCTCCCTAAGGGTCCGGTGTCTCTCAAGGCGAAGGCCAGCAAGCTGAAGTACCACTCCCCGCTCGGCCTGGAAAAGATATATCCGCTTGCTTACCAGCTTTTAGAGAAACAGAGCGAATCCATCTACGAAAGCATCTCACAACTTGACAAGAAGATCGAGAACACCAAAGACGAAGCTGGGTTGAAAAGATTGAGCCAAGAGAAGCAGGAGCTTCTTGTCGCAGCGGAGGCCGAAAACCCAGAGGTCGTCTACAACTCTCTTTTTGCATCGAAGTCCGTCGACAGAACCCAACCAGTGTACAGACATTACCTGAAGGAACAGTGGAAATCGTACAAGAGAATGCTCACCATGCAAAGGTTGGAAACCCTCGCAATTATCCCAGACACGCTTGCCACCCTCGAGCCTGAGGCCGATGTGCAATTGAAGTTCCCACACACCAACGTCGACACATGGATCGAGCCGGGAGAGGTTCTCTCGAGTAACGTTACCTCGAGACCCCCTGCTCTAGAGATCGTCGAGTTCAAGGAGTCGACGAAGGACCTGTACACCGTTCTCATTGTGAATCCAGACACCCCGGACGTCGAGAACGACTCCTTCACTACCACCCTCCATTGGGGGTTGAAGGACGTCGAGCTTTCAAACAGCGACTCCGTCATCGACATAAAGAAGCTCGACCAACACCCAGAATACACTCTAGTCGACTACCTCCCACCTGTCCCTGAGAAGAACTTGGGCAAGCAGCGGTTTGCTGTCTGGGTCTTCAGACAGGACAGCAAGCTCGACAGTGCTCTTGCCGCCATCGGAAGAGAGAACTTCGATATCAGAAAGTTCGTGGCAGAAAACAAATTGGCTCCGATTGGTGCCCACGTTTGGAGAAGCACCTGGGACCTCAACACCGATAAAGTCAGAAAGATGTACGGCTTACCTGAAGGTAGGGTGTTTTCCAGAGACAGACTCTGATCCGCAAAGCCAAACCACGCCATTGCAGAACATCTATCTTACTCTCCTCTCCATCCCCACTCTCACCGTGTAGAACTACATAAATTTTGTACATAGTATATTATCGGATATAAACTGTCATTCAAAAATGACTTGAAATCATGACACGTAGGCCACTATAGCGGTAAAGGCGTTCTGTATATATACCGTTATCTTGGGTAAGCGAGTGACGCATCCTGCCGAAGATAACCCCAAATTGGAAGTCTACCTCTCTGCTCTAGCCTACTCTAACCGCCCTGCTCGTTCTAATAGTAAATTCTCTCCGCGTTCAGCGTCGGCTATGGTGACAGCATGAATGACTGATTGTCTGCTACAGCAGCAGCATCCTGGAGAATGTTCTAGAGGAAGATGAACTAACGCTCGGGGCTCGTCCCTTTATCTTCGAGGCTGAGAGCGCACCTCGGCAAATGCGACAAACGGTACAACCTAAATAGGGTGTACCTATTACTCATCATTACTCATGGCCGGAAATACCATTCGATATATTAATGTGCTATCTTCCGATAAGCGTAAAATCTATGAAAGTAAAAGTAAAAAGTTTCATCTTCTTTTTGGCTAACTCTGGGCTAGCCTCTGCTTTGGAGACGATTAACGTCAATCAGATCAACTCAATAGAGGTTTTTCCGAAGTTTCGTTCCGAACTATAATACAATTTTCGGGTTTCTCATTTAGTAAAACCACAAGGAACCCCCCCACTTTTTCTCTTTCGACTTGTTTTTTATCCAACAGTAAAGCCAGCAATATGGCCATGGAGGATACCAGACATACTATCGTGATTAACTCGGAGTCTGACTGCAACATGTCAGACAACGAACCCGAAGAGGTGTCCGACAAGGCTAACATCAGCAATGAGTTCAGTGACCTTTTGCCATCTTTTGAGATGCACAACTTCATGTTCAACCGCACGCTAACCGATGATCTCCCACCAGCTTACCAAGAAAGTATCACAGATACAGTTGCCTCTTCCACCGAAAACAGCGACTCTGTGCATCCGTCGGAGCCAACCTTGAACCCTGCAAATTTCGTGTTAAACAATTTGCACAAACTCCAGAAAATTAATCTACCTTTCGATGTTCGGGTGACCCTAACGGAGAAGATGCCCCAACCAGGTATGCCCTTTGAGAGTAGAAACCCACTCAAGCTGTACTTTCCTGGAGATATGGTGTATGGGTTTGCTATCTTTGAAAACAAAAGCAACACCAGCTTGCCTTTCGAAATGCTATTGGTTTCGATGGAATGTGAAATTGGAGTCACCCACCCGAAAAATAAAAAACAGGTGAAAACAAAAATCTTACGAATGTATGACCTTGAGGCGTCCTATAACTTTTTGTACGTTGACTCCCAAAATACTCAATGTAACCTGTTAGACCCAAGTGACAATACTCGTATTGGATTCAGATCAAGAGCCATGGACCCGGGAGCTCGTGTGAAAAAGTTCTTCAAGTTCAGGATCCCGCAAACCATGTTGGATGACAATTGTGCGGAGCAATTCCCAGAACATTTGAAGATTCCCCCATCTTTCGGTGTCAATGTCCACAGCTTGAATAATGTTGCCTCTGCAATAAACATTGATCCACATTTGGGCTACGGGAGGCTAGATAGAGTTGGGTCTCCCATCAAAGTCAATGATTACGCCCTCAAGGGTGAGTTTTGTTCTTTTTTTGTCAACATCCAGGTTGTTGGTAAAAGGCTTGATGCTTATAAAAAGTTTTATACTAAGAATACCACTCACCAATACGATTTTATTTTCCTTAAGAATGCAGCACACTATTTTAGAGTAGGAAAAGTTTCTGAGTCGCCTGAATGCACTTCTAGTTATGGATCTACGGCGGACCAGTTGGACCTTATTGAAAAAACGGCTCAGGAAGCCATTGAAGTTTTAGCCGAAAGAAAAATGTTGAAAGATATTGATATCACAAATATTCATCACCAAGATGAAATTATCTTCAGCTCTACCGGGAAGAGAAAAGCTTCCATGGATGCTCTCTGTAGCCAAGGTACCGAAAAGCTACCCTTGGACATGAGCTATAAGCAATTGATGACCTTCCACTTCAAAAAAGACCTTTTCTCAAAGTTGAACGGCCAGCTAACAGTTCTATGTAAAATGGACCGAGAAACAACTTTAAAAAGCTTCTTACCAAAGATGCTAGAGCTGAATCCAGCCAGCGTCCTTTTTAATGAGGAGTATATGAAGGTCAGCAGCCCTATCCTGGATTTGGAGCTAACTTATAAACCTTTGGTAGAGGGAGATAAGAAGCTGCCCTCGTCTCTCTCTATTACGCCAACAATGATGGCTGTTGATGTGCAATCGGCATACAATATTCCTTTCACAGTCGATGGTGACTTCGTTCGACAAAGTGCAGATGTTAACAAAGCCCGCTTCAATAAGTTTGCTGTGTACTATGCTAAAATCGGAGAATCGATGCTAGAACTCGAGACCGGAATCCCCAAATCTACCAGTGAGTTGCTCAAGGGAATGGCATATGTAAGGTACCAAGAGATTAGAATACCTAATGTCTTTAAAGCGGTCAATATTGATGTGCTACCTAATTGCTGGGTGTTGGACTCTGAAACAGGAACTTACAAATTTAAAACTAAAATCTCCTTGGAATACGACGTTAAAAATATATTGATGGCTCCCAAGGCACTGCTACCATCGTTCCAATCATGCAAGATTTCTCGATTGTACAAAATTCACGTGGGGGTTACTCCGAAAAAGGCGAAAACAGAGTGTGCTGCTTTTCCTGTTACTGTTGTTTGATTATTTGCTTTTACTATTTTTAATACTTTTGATTCTTTTTCTAACCACTTAATTCTATATCTAGTACCTTAATCAATAAAATAATCGCCTTTAAAATTGCATCCTGCTATGTTCAGTCAAAATCCGGGTGATAAAGACAACTACGCGATTGAAAATGTAGAAGTCACAAACTTGGGGCCTGGAACTGAAGATGATCTTGAAAAAATGGGAATCAGTATCCTAGACAGGCTACGACCAATCAACTGAACGTTTGGATCCTGTATATGATCAACTATGCTATCGTAGTAGATAACAATCTTATTGTTATAGCTCTAAAAAGTAAACGAATCACATACTTCAGGGCGCCTAATATCTAGTATAGCGAAATCGCACTTATCAGAAAAAGCGTGGCTTCCTTGATGTATTTTTCCACGAGGGTACAACTTTTAAAGTTGTTAAGAAGGAGTATATGGGTTACCTGTTTTCAAAGGGGCTGAATTGTGAGCAGGCGCAATGTCATCCAATGATGAATTTGAAAAGAGAAGAAGTGAACTTTACGAATTAAATGTGAAGGCCTGGAATGGCGCTTTGTTCGAAACTAGTGGCAAACTTGACACAAGTTTGAAAAGAAATACGGCCTTCATCAAGAGATTAAGACTAGGAATAACCAAGGAAAGTGAATTTCAGCTTCTCGAAGGAATACGGACTATCTCATTGGAAAAGTATCTAAATGAAATATCTTCGGCATTATGTGAATCATTGTGCAAAGTTTCGAAAACTGCAGATATTCAATGTGCAGTAGATGTTGTATCTGCCTTACACCATAGATTTACTCATACATTCACTCCATTCGTTGAACTTTTCTTTGTGCATAGTATCGTTCAACCCTCAGAAAAGTTACTGAAGAAAGATGAAAAAGACAGACAGCTCAAAATAAAAAATTTGCTAAGATTAGCTATGGAATTTTATTTGTGTGGAGTATTCAGAACCATTAATGATATGCCACTGGCAGAATTGCCTCCATATCTGGCAAAACTAAAAGCTGCAAATAAGGATGATATACCGATTATTGTGCCGTTGCTAAAGGAGGTAATGAGCTACGATTTTCTATCTGGTATGTCTTTACCAGGAATTCTATCTTTTTTGAAAAGATTTGGCAACCTAATTTATATTGAAGGTCCACGGTATTCAGAAAACTATATGAATTTCTTGAGAAAGCTCATGAAGTCTTACATAAAAAGCGCTGTATCCACTACTGAGACCTATCACAAAAGTGTTATAAACAAAAAGGCTACGGCTCAGATAATTTCATTGAAAACCGGTAAGATTGCTGCAAATATTGAAGGTGAGATAGAAGAACTTCAAAAAACTGTCGAGGAATTTAATTCGTTTTGCGAGTTTGCGTGCCCACTGGCAGATATTTCATTACCTGTCCTTGAGTCTGAAACTGAGAAGGAAGAGGATTCTGTGGTGACTGTCCAGCAGTCGATTTCAAAACAAAATCTCATGTGGGAAAATGATGAAGTTAGGAGGTTTTATGAAGACATACCTAGTCTCGAATCGATTGTATCAAAAGAAGCCCTTGAATCAATCAATGCCAAAATTTTACCCCACGAAATGAAGGGTTCTAAAAGTGCAGACATCATATTGAGATTAGATAATGCGGAGTTGGCGGAGGATGTTGACAGTGTTGTGAAGGATTTCTGGGAATGGGGTCTTAGTAATAAAGCATCAAGAAATAGATTAAGTAAGCATATTGTTGAACTTCGAGATACTACCAAATTTCGAAATATTGGCAGGTTCCTCAAAATCAATGAAGCTTATTTTGAGAAATGTATCGAAGATTTGATTGCAAGGTTGGACAAAAGTTTCAGATTCCAAATGCACCACGATGCCATTACCGAAAAAGACATTTTGTTGTTTGCAGAATTGGTGAAGTTTAAGCTCATTCCTATCCGTATGATTTTTCATAAGGTGCGAACATTGATTCTAAACATCGAAGTCAATAACAATATAGACTTACTCTCCTTGATGTTTGATGCATGTGGGAAAATTCTATTGAATGATGAAGAATATAAGGATTATACAAAAGGATTGATTCAATTATTGGTTCAGGTATTCAAAACTAAACAGTTCTCTCATACAGATAAATATGCAGTGAAAGTCTTTTTGTTATCTCTTAATCCTCCAAAACTTAAGGAACAAAACTTTGTTGTGTTGTCGAAAGAGGAAAGGTTTCTTTCATACATAATTAAGACTCAACTTTCGGAAAAGACGTATGAACTCGTTGCTAAAAGATTCAAAACTTCTAATTGGGATAACCCTGTTATTTACCGAACAATCATTCAACTACTTTCTAAACCTTCGAACATAAACTTCATTAACATTGAATTTTTGGCGAAAATTTTTAAGCTTTTATGTGTTCCTTTTAGTTACACTTTGAGAACTGAGGTTGTGGATCAATTGGTTGAAGATATCACGGTAGGTTTAGAAGAAAACGATTTGCAACAATCTCGTACAAGATTATCTCAAGGAGTGTATTTTATTCACATTATCAATCTGAGAATTGTTGAGGAAGAATACTTGATTTCCATTTTATATAAAATTGTATGTTTTGGCCATCAAGGTAAAAATCCTACCAGAGAGAGTTACTGTGAAATCGATCGACCTGATGACCATTTCAGAATAAGATTGATATGTTCGATGTTGTTAGCTCTTGATGTGAAAAAGCTCAAACCTGAAACGATAACCAATATTGAGATATTCTTCAAATTTTTCAATCACTATACCTTTACAAAGTTTGGACCATTAGCTGTTGATCTCAATTCCAAGTTAGATGATATATCAATGTACTTGAACTCATGCTTGAACACTAAGAATTTTTCTCGACCAGTTTCGTATGAAGAATCTCTTGCTTTGCTTCACAAAGCAATTTCTAAACCGATCAACAATACAAAAGGCACAGAAATTAAAGATGTTAGCAGGAATGGAGAGGTCAAGGGTGATACTGAGAGTGGTTTTAGCAATTTCGCCCAAAGCAAAGATCATCCTCAGAGGAAGGAAAATTATACCGAATATGGCGATGATGGCGAAGTTGCTGATTCCGACCTCGGTGACGACTCAGACGATGATGATGATGCTGATGATGCTGATGATGACGAGAATGACGATGATTCGAATGATGATGACGATTCGGATGATCATGATAATGATGATGATTACAGAGCAGGTAGTTATGACGGTCAATTCAAAAATCCAGCCAGGTTTGAAGACCGTGATAGTGAAGAAGATGTCGACGTTGGCTATGGCATTGATGACGAATATTACGACAACGCTGATGATGATGATGACGACGATGATGATGATGATGGGAGTGCCAGTGATTACGATTCCGACAGTGATGACAGCCAAGAAGAATCGGACAGTGATGAGAGTGACGATAACAGCGACGGTGATGAAGGAAACATAGAAGTTGTTTCGGACTTTGTCGACGAAGAGGAGGATGGTGAGGATGATGACATTACGAGTCGAGAAAAGGCGTTTTTTGATGCAGAACTTGACATTGAATTTGCCAAGATCATGAACGAAAGTTTGACCAACGCTTCGGCCGCCAAACCGAACAAGGGATTCCTAAGTGACAGCATGGGAACACCAGAATCAATAATGTACAAGCTTAAAAAAGCAGATACCGACGAAACAGGTGTTTTAGCCCCTGATAACCCAGGCATTGTTCGCTATAATCACAGCAAAAAAGACGGCGGTGTCAGGTTTACTTTCTTGAGTAGATCGGGTAAGAAGGTGCAGAAGAAGGACATTTCGGTGCCGGACTCTTCCAATCTTGCCATCAACATTACAAAGGAGCAGGAGAGAATGCGTACAGAGAAGGACAAGATCAAGAATTTTGTCCTGAACAGCGTACATGGGAAGTAGCTAGATGTTAAATTTATAGATAAAGGCGACTGCAGGCTTTTTTTTTCGTAGTGTCGATTTTCATGGTGGGATTGCAACAAACCCAGGGTCGCGCTACACCGGTTACGAAGCCCTGGGCTTTGTGATGAGACCGTTGATTCGCCGGCTGCTGTGGCTGTGGGAATCTTGGAGGGAAGCTGTGAGTAACAGGGAACTTTACAGCATAAGTGTACCCAGGGCGGTCACCACGGCTTTGTGAAGAACAGCCTGCAAGAAAAGACCCTATCTCTGTTCTGCCTCCCACCATGCATTGGTCTAAACAGACATCTTCCTCCCCTCCACTGTAGAAGCGGTGCCAAAGCATGTATTGAAAAAAACAGAAAGGAAACAAAGTCGAGGCGGCGAGCGGGGGAGCGAGCGAGCATCGAGGACGCTGCGCACTGTGGTGGGAGAGAGAGAGAGCTACAGAAAAGGGTGTGTACTGACACAGGTGTTTGGAAAGAGTGAGCGGAGACCTGTGAATTAAAGCAGGAGCCAGTAGTGTACAGCAAGCAAGCATAGAAAGTTAAAAATGTCTACTTTAAACGTAAGTTCGAAAAAAAAAGACGCAAAGATTGCGGACTTGCTGTGTTGGAAGAAAGAAAGTGCCAGTTTTATTGTTTTGCGTGATTGCTGGCAAAAGGCTCAGAGAGGTTAATGACAGAAAGAGAACTGAGCTTCCTCTTATTAAAAGCTGAAAAAAGGCACTGGTTTTCCATCTTCACAGAATACACCTCTGCTGGGGGCCCAAACTAAACAAATACTAACAGTTGGACTGCGTTACGTTTACTGTTACTATAATTTCCTGTAGGTTTTCAGATACGGTGCATTGGTTACTGGTGTCCTTTATGGTTTCACTCACGATCTTTCCCTAAAGGCTGCAGGTGAAAAGAAAAAGGAAGAAGCTGAATACCAGAAGAAGATCAAGCTTATTGAAGATGCTAAGGCAGAATACAAGAAATTGAACCCACCAAAGGCTTCCGCTGGTTTCGACTTGGAAGATCCAAACTTAGACTTTGCTAAGGCGATTGAATCTGCTGTTGAAAGTTTATAATGAATTCAAAACTGACTGATCTACGAAACCTCCAGAAATAAATAAAATTAAAAAATACTAGAATAATAATGACGCCATGATTTGAATTGAGCCTTGATTTTTCTTCTCCTAGAACAAAACTAAAAAGCAAAATTAATACCGTTGATCACAATACATAACTTCAATGAAGAGGTTAAAGTCAAGAATGAGAAATAATACTGTTCGGAAACAAAAAATAATATGTCACCAAATCGTTTGGAGACATATGATTGTACTACTTTAGTGTTTATTTATTCATATTGTTTTCATTAATTCCGCTTCGTGTCTTTCCATCCTGATTGCTTGTTACTGTGTTGTTTTCATTTTCTTTTTGATCCAAATCTGTCTGACATTTATTTTTTCCTCCTCTTTTCCCCGATTATTCATTTTGTATTTATTTTGAGCCGATATATTGCCTATATATAGACTTCTATTTATATTATATTTATATCCTACTTATGTTTATAATTATATTTATATTCATACTTATATTCATATTTATTCAATCACATGTTTTTCCATCCTCTCTCCTCCGAGCCAGCAGATAATAAAATGCGGAGCTGAACCGCCAGAGCAAAAAAAGAGCCATTAAAAAAATTTTATTGCCTATCCATAGGCTGCCGTGTTTTATTGGCCATGCCTTTCTTACTGGGAGCCTGCTAGAGACAAAAGGAAGACGTCTGTTTCTTTCATTAAAGTTGCGTTTGCAGTAGTGGTTCTGGTTGATAAAGGGAAAGTCTGGTGAGTAGTGTTAATCTCTCTAGGCACTTCAATCGATCTTTATAGAAGAATTCACACATCATGTATTCACAAACGTCGAAGAGGATGATAACAATCACTTCAAAGGTCCTTGATAGGAATTTATTGAGGAACCATGACGTTCTGACATTGAAGGTGAAATGCTCCTTTTCGCAGAACGGGCAGAGAATCTCATTTCATTCAACGAGACAGAAACATAGGGCAAAAAACACTAACAATGGCAACAATAATAACAATGGTAACGTTTATAGTATCAGCAATGTGAATCAAAGGAACAGCTGCTTTTCAACTCTTGGCTCATTCAGAAAATTCAGCTCCTCTACTGAAGATGCCTTCAGAAGATTTCGCAGTTTTGCCAATGGCGAACAATTTACAAAGCGATTTGTCGATTCGTCCTTGCAGTATACCGTTTCTGTCGCATTTTCACCAAAGGATAGACTCAAAAATAATATGTCAGATGACGATGGTGCCTTTGATGATGGTGAGTTTGTTCAAAATTTCAAAGCATTGAATGCGAAGAACGTTTATGAATCTCCTACTGGTGAAGATAATTATATTCTAGCGTATACTGAAATCGGGATCATAATAGGTGTTTTAGACGGTGTTGGAGGCTGGTCCGAACAAGGGTTCGACTCTAGTGCAATAAGTAGAGAATTGGCCAATAAAGTTACCATATTCTATCTCGAAAATCCTTCATTACCTCCACTAGAAATACTACAAAAATCTTTCGAAGCAGTGAAAGAAGAAGGAAAAGTCAAAGTTGGATCAACTACAATCTGTTTTGGAATCATTGATGGGAAGACCGGCAAACTGTCAGCATTGAATTTAGGTGACTCATGGTTTGGTATTTTCCGTAAGAATGAAAATTCCAGATATAAATGCACTTACCAGTCCGTCGAACAAGTTTACTACTTTAATGCCCCATACCAACTTTCAATAATACCTGATGATTTCTTGGAGCTAGCCAAAAAGAGAGGCTCCAAATATTTGATGAATGAGCCTGATGAATCTGCAGATTACTCATATGAATTAAAGAGTGGAGATATTATTGTATTCACCACCGATGGGATGGTAGATAACGTATTCCCAGATGATATTGAAATCTATTTGAATGATAACGCCAATGAAGGTGTTAAATTGTCGGAGAACTTGGGGTCTTTGAACAAGATTCTAGTTCAGCAAACAACAGTTTTGAGTTTGAACACAAACTTCAAGAGTGCCTTTTCACAAAAGTTAAGTTCTCTTACAGGTCAGGATTATATTGGGGGGAAGCCAGACGATATTACTTCAGTTATGGTTTATGTTAAATAGTTCGTTATATACATTCGTATATATCTATATATAAACACACGCAGTGTCAAATAACATTTTTTCTGGAAAAAGAGAATATTCTGCAGTAAGTCAAGTTCATAAGTGCTAATATTCGGAGAATTCATTTCCTTCAAATCAGAGCAAATCGGATTCGAAGCACCCCAAAGGTGATACCATCTTTAAGTGGTAAATACACTTTTCAGGTTCTGTGACTATCAGAACTTCTTGTTTTGTACCACAAACAACATCGACAACAGCTTCTCTGACAGGTCCATTCCAACACCTCTCACCTCTTTTGAAGATAAATTGATAATTATTAGTCTCTTCTGAGAAGATGAGATCTTCAAAAACACCAATCTTGGTTCCACGCCCGTCATTGTTTATCTGCTCCAACACAGAAGTTGGACAAAGTTTATATTTATAGCTTCCAATCTTAGAGATTATGCACTCTGGCATGGATCGCAGAATATCATCAGGTCCATAATTCTTCTTAAGTTCTGACTCTGACTTACTAACTTCGGACTTTAACCCTTCCAAACTTGTACTTAATGAAGCAATCTGTTTTTCTGCTTCTTTATTAGATATTTCTGATTTGGGAATATCTTTGTACGGTTCAATAGGCTCTTCATGATTTACTATTCTTGATTCCACACCTAAAAAGGAATCAACAAGTCTCTTAAGTCCTATAACAATAATTTCCCATGTTTCAAAGAAGATGGAAGATGAAGAAGAGTCAGAAGTGTTGTTATCTTCCTTCTTAATTTGCTCTAACTTCAAAGACACGATTTCGCTTCTTACTTTAGCAATATCTTCTCTAATACTTTTTAACGACTCTTGAAAGGCATCTACCACTTTTTCTACTGTAGTTCTTTGATTTGTGCCATTATCATCACTAGAGTCGCCACTAGTTTCATCAAATGATGCGGCAAAATTGAGATACTCTTGAGCAGCCTGCTTAACCGCAGGATCGTTAAAATTATGATTGTATTCTTCGGTCATCGTCTTTAATATACTTTCAAGTAATTCAAGTTTAGAAATATAATCACTCAATTGGTTGAAGGAGCCGAGTAAGCTATTTGTCAACAATTCAAGATCCGTTTCGATTACTTTGAAGTTGTCGTTTATCATTTCTTCATTTTTGTCCATTTTGCCTCTCACTAACTCCAGTTCTGCAATATTCTCTTCAGTACTGGCGATGTATTGGTTATATTTTAGGATCGCTTTCTCTAAATCGGATCTTATATTTTTAGATTTTTCAGCCATTTTTTGCTTAATCGCAACACCTTGTGTTATTTTTTTATTGTGTTCATGAACTTGTTTTTCATACACCGCTTTCATCGAAACGCATCTGTTCTCACAAACTCCCGGAGCTTCATCTGAGCCATCACAGCAAACATCGTAGTCACATACACCATCGTCTACTTTGAAGGATGGTATGAAATGTGATTCGAATCCGACGTTTTCACAGAAAAACAGACCATTACTGCATGCAGAAGTGCCGGGCTCATCGGAACCATCTGGACAATCACAATAGTTATCATTGACTCTTTCAAATGGTATGACTATACTTGGATCGTTTAAGCAGTGCCAATTTCCGTTTTCATCAGGTTGATATCTTACAATGCTTTCTGGTGACACACCACGTAATATCTCTAAAGTGCATGCATGGGCGATAAATAAAAATGGAGAAATTAGCCCTATAAACATGTTT
Organism: Pichia sp. NRRL Y-27259; assembly: GCA_030563085.1. Taxonomy (NCBI): domain Eukaryota; kingdom Fungi; phylum Ascomycota; class Pichiomycetes; order Pichiales; family Pichiaceae; genus Pichia; species Pichia sp. NRRL Y-27259. The sequence goes on from JAKUBB010000006.1 coordinate 280,729, forward strand.
TTATAAGATTTTAAATCTTTAGTAGTTCAATTAATTTCGGCCAATGATTGGATTTTACTGAAGCGAAGCAATGCCTACTGGGGTCTTTCATCCACAAAAAAGAACATATTCATGTTAACGTAAAGAGAAGTTGGCGTTTTTGGACGATCGACGTTTTTCCTATTACGACAAAATTGTGAATCAACGAGGAAACGCTATGGTTCGAAGAAACATAGCAATACTATATTACAATCGATATACTTCTAAAGCTTTAAATAAAGCTGTTTTTTATTCGATTGCTATTAAGGTACTGATAAGTAACCGATAGAATTTGCCTTTAAAACACAGTTGAAAATCCGTTCAACCGGCTATATGAACCATAAAGAGCGATGTCAGTAGAAGTATAAAACTGTTATCGACATAGCTATCCGTTATAAAACGGATGGCATATCCTACACTGAAAACTCACTTTTGTCCTTCTCGTGCTAACAGCTAATCTTAAAATTTTTTAAATATTCGCAAAGGTAAGAAGAAAGAAAATTAAGCTTTTAATAATGGCTGGGAGCTCTTTCAAGGTTTGAATCAACTCTTTCTGTAAAATCACAGAGCGAATAATATTGCCATATATATGTTTCTAGGGAAGCGGGACTTAAAGTAGGAAAAATATAAAAAGTTAAAAAAAATTAGAATTTAGTACAGGAAAGCAAAACTAAAACTACAAACTGAAAACCAAAATTAGCATGTGAATTCAACAAAAATAAAGTAAGCATTAGGAAGCGGATAAAATTTATCAAGACGGTATCAAAAAAACTCTCTACAGATCAACAAAGCAAAGAATGATAGAAAAGAGATGAAAATCAATAGGAAAGGGATGTAGGGAGAGTAAACAATTTTATTTGTCCAAGAAATAAGGCACCTCGTAAATCATTAACCTTTTCAAACATGATCAGTAATAATTTAATTCTACTCCAAACTCAATTCTTTTTCTATTGGAAACGAGTCAGCTATTTTCTTCAAGTGTAGATTGTTTACCCCAGAATAAACATACTAAAGCGAATAACTCACTGGGGAAGGTAAATTACATTTGAACACTTAAGTTTCTGAATCCACTACTAGATGTATTAGCGATACGTTCACTAATGCTATTGGCGATAGCACTACCATTGTTGTTACTAGATAATGAGGTTGGAGGATTTTGGGTTGCTGCTGCAGTAGTATATTTGATCTGTGGATACAGGAACTGTCTCTGATCATTGGTTGAGATTGAGGAGCCTGAAGTAGAAAATCCTGAGCTACTTCTCGAAGAAGCAATTGTGGAAAAAGAGGAGTTTCCTTGTTCTTTTCTGTGGTCGTAGTTGGTCAGTCTTAATTTTTTAGTCATCAGACTCGAGTTGTTTATTGTCGGAGAGTCTAGGGTAGTGCTAAGGTTTGTTGGGTATAATAGATGGTTTTCATAGTGGTATATGTTTCTATCCACCGAAATAGATTTATCGAAAACATTATGGTTAGCTGAGTTTTTTATTGAAGGCGTATTAGCTGATTGATAAATTTGGTATTGGACTGTAGGGTGGGTATTAGTGATTGGCGGTAGTTTTGGTATAGATACGTAAGGGCTGACAGGTGGTAGAATAAATTTTTTATCCACCAAGTTGTTTTGCGGCTTAAAAGCTTGATAGCTTGGTTGATTTATTGAAAGCGGATTATTACTTATATTGCGGCTGACACTGCTGTTGGTATTGACTTTAGCATTGGCATTGGCATTGGCATTGGCATTGGCATTGAAATTTGTGTTAATACTAGCGATGTCTGAATGAGGTGATTCTATGAAAGAAGTTTCATTTTCTCTATCCAAAATAGCCATAAGGGAAGTCGATATTTCTTTTTTGCGTGGCAGTTTAGTTCTCTTGATGTGCTGCTTTTTCTTTTTCAATTGCGCTAATGATGGGAAATTGCAACTCCTTTTCGACTTTTCACAATTCTTGCACATTGGTCTACACTCATCGCACTTGATTCTTCTTTCACGGCAAGTCAAACAGCCTGTCTTACTCCTCTTGCTAAATGCTCTTTTCCTCTTTAACAAAGTCGGATTAGGAATTGCAAACCTGTCATTCTTTGGCTGGTGAATAGGGTAAAGTGAAAAACTCATGTCATGATTGACAGTTGCTATTTGAGTGTAATTAGTATTTGAAGGTAATGGTTGTAGATGAGGAGGTTGTGGAGTATGACGATGAACATGAAAATGAGGATGAAGATGGGTAGTATGATGGTGGAGATGGGCAGGCGATTGCAGGAGGCCGCTCTGTTTCGGAGAGGGGTTGTTAAAGTTTGTCGTTAGTTGATGGGCCATCAAATTAAGGGGAGCAGCATACCCTTGGTTCTGGTTCGGAGAGCTTCTTGACTTTGGGTTGATGTGAGGATAATATACGTTGGGCATTGGTGAGAAAAGCTAGAAATTAGGGCGGACAAAAGAAATGAGACACAAGAATTGAATCAAAATGGATCGAGTTAGATCGAAATATACGCTTAACTAGTTATGCAATGTCTCGAGGATACCGGGATGCGCAATACAAACTGCAAATCTATTAGAGTATGTTCTTTATTGTTTGGAGATTGAGCAAGAAAAACTCTTAGAAAGGGAGAAACGGGTATAGTGAGTTCCACAGCAAAAGAAATTGAAGAGTCCGATGGAATGGGTGGAGGGTGGAGGCAAAAGGTAATTGGACCCAGGGTAAAGTAATAGAATGATGAACGGGAAGAGGAGCGGGAGGAGCGGAACAACGAACAGTACAATAAGGAGACGTTACAACGGCGGAGTTAGAGCCAGATACAGCTTGATACGAGAGGCAGCAGATTGTGGAGAGAAGATGTGGGAACCTACTGGGCTATATAAAAGCATGCAGAGATAGCTATGTGAAATGGTGATGGGGATGGGAAACAATTGTAGATGCGATAGAACGAACGAATGTTACATTAATACCTCTCACTATAGCCTGAAAGCACAGAAGGAGTAAATTTAATCGAAACAATAGGTCCAAACTGCACGGCAGAAGCACCAGTGCTGAAACAACAGGGCTATCTACAGGGAAACAGTGCAGATCCGCAGACTGCATGTGCATGCATGCGAAGCTCGGAGGGGGACACAGATCGCGAGAGCAAACCCCCTCCCCGATTTAGTGCCGATGCGGGAGCTATTGAGAGCGCAGTGCTCCATTGCGGTTGCCACACGCCGGCAGTGTGTCCAGGCACGTCACCAGGGGGTAGGAGAGGAGGCGTTCGGCAAAAAGAACGTGCAGTGCTGAAGACGAGGGCTTCAACGGTTGGTACTGCCGCTCTTGGCCGGTGTTGTAGTGCACAGGCCAAGTTTTAATATTAACGCCATAACCTGTATGTTTATTTTGGTTGAGGGATATCGTTTGTCGTTATTTATGCATATGTGTTTTTCATTAATCAATTGATTGCTTCGGCTGAAACTTTGTTTGTTCTTCTTGATTTTACGTCTTTTTGTTTTTGCTTCTTGTTCCTACTCATTTTTCATTTCCCGATTGTTGGTATGCAGATAGAAGTTTATACTGCATTGAACGTATGGAGGTCTCACACGGAAAAGGTGAGATGCTGAAAATTGGGGATAGAAAATGGGCACTGTGAAAGGAGGGGTTGTCATGTCGATGGTCAGTGGTCTGCACGGGTATCTTCGGTACTGTCCGATGGACCTCGGCAACGCGTCGGAAAGCCGCAACTGATATGGAAGAGTATGTGGAGCAATAGTTTTTGACCAATTATGCTGTGCGGTCACCATGCATGAAGAAACTCGTAGATAGCTGTAATGGACAGTTCAATATATTAGGGTGTTGCTACACGAATGCTGTTTGTGAATGGAAATGTGCGGCAGATGGCAAGGGGAGGAGGGGAAAATAGGAGGCCGGGACGGAAAGAAAAATAAGTTTTTCCGAAGTACTCCAATGGAAGGTGCAGAAGCAGCATAGTGGAGAGGCGCACTATAGCTGCTCACTGCTGCCAGCGGCTGGGACTTTATCAAAGCTATACCGTTCTATTATCATGTGCATTGCTTTCTCCTCCGTGTGATTGTGTTATGTTATTATTGAGCCCTACAATGTCGGCAATGCAGATCATTCTCAAATGGCTCGCTGCAATTGGTAAACCCGATCGTAGTTAATGTGTCTGTGCTACAACAACCCTTGTCTCGGGGGCAAGGGATCTGGGCGCGGCGGCAAAATTGTAGTTGCCAAAAACTTTCCTAGTGTACACCCGGCAGATGTTGCCGACTTATGCCTGGAAACTCTGTTGGCCCTCCACAGCACGATCCTCGCACTTTGCTTAACTCCACGGAAATGCCCACCATTCTCGGTAAAATAAAAAATGCTCGTAAATTGAGTTTGCCTGAGGCTTGTAGGCCTTTTCCAGATTGAGCTTTATGTGTGAGACGAAGGTGGACAGGGCGGATAGAAATCGGCGGCCAGGAGAAGTATGCAGCGTAAAGTGTGCGGTCAGTGGACGAAGCTGCGGTAAGAGAAGGTTATGGAGCGAATGCTATGGAAGGAACGAAATTGGGAAATTCCGACAGCTATTAAGCCGACGACTACTCGTGCGGTGGCTGCGGCAACGACGATCGGCGACGGTTCGATTGCTCAGGCACCCTCTGTAGGGCTTAGTACTGCATCTCCAGAAGTGAAACTTGGGTTTGCAGGAATAACAGCGCACATTCGGTGATTGCACAGGCCCCTTTAGTGTGAGTGAACACTTCGCAAGGTAGTTCTATCTAACCAGATAAAATTATTATACAGAAAGCATGAGAATATAAAATGTAAGGTATATAAATGTGCAACGTAAATAAGGGATAAGAAAAGAAGAAGTAAGGAACCAAGGTGTAAAAAAACAGAAAATGAAAACGGTAAAAAGCAGAAGAAACGAAAAAAGGGAAATAAATGTCATGACGTGCAGGTAGTGAATTTTAGTATGCTTGTGGATCGATGGCGTTCTTGTTCCATTCTTCCAACTCTTTTTGGTGCTCTCTCTCGACGGCAAACTTCACGGCTTCAAAAACGTTATCGCACTGCTTCTTAGGCTTGTACTTAGGCGTGGTTTCGGACTGATAAACACCAGTGTTCACCAAGATGGAAAACCATGACTCGTCGTGTGAGTTGGCAAATCTGATGTCGGATTCAGGGGTATCGCCAACAAAATATACAGTGGATGGCGGAGGCAAGTCATCGGGACATGAGAGTGTTCTAGGTTTTGTGCTTGTTGCGGAGCCTGCAGTAGGTGTGGTAGTGGCACCCTCAACGGCTGCGACAGCAGCAGCGGTGGCGGCAGTGGTATCCGGTGAGCCGGTGGTCTTACCCTCTGCCAATCTTAGCTTGTTCAAGCTTTGAATGGTCAACCCATCAATATTCTCTTCATCCTCAGACTCTCTGTCGTCAGTCTCCGAGTCGCTGCTAGGGAAGACAGATTTATACTTGGAGTCGTCCGGGCTAGAGAAGATGTCCGAGGTCAAGGTGGTGCTATCTGCACAGGATGTCATTTCCTCAATGTGGTCCTCTAAAATATCCTTTCTCCAAGAATCCAACACCTTCTCGGCAAACTTGAAGGTGGTCCGCTGTGGTTTACCAAATCTGATCACCTTGAGTTCCTTGCCGGTGTGTTCTTTGAAAAGAGCCGCAATGGAAACTTGCAAAGCACCCATTCCGTATCTGACCAACCTATAGTTAGTGGCCCAGACAAAATCAGAGTGTGCAAAATAGATTGGAGGTCCGTCTTCAAAAGTATCAGATATCGTGCCCATGTATCCGCCCTTGGACATCAATAGCTCCAAAATAATTTGCTGGTCTGCTGCCCAGTTTCTGGAATCGGCAAACACCATAATGGCATCTATTGGGGTCTTGGCAAAGTCAACATCTTCGTCACACTCGCAGTAACCGAGGTCCTCCTCAGACATCTCATAATATGGAGTGACGGAGGGATCCCACCTCATTATATCGTGAGGGGTGAACACGTTTTCAAAGCCATAGTCCTTGGCAACATGTCTGCAGGTGTTGCCAATACCACCAACAACAAGCACATTCTTATAGGTGCCAGCCAGTTCCTTCATTGGTGTGTGACCCTGCACAATCTGGTTACACGTGATTTCGGTCTGTAATCTCTTGGACAAATCTTGGGCCCGAACGCTCTCGTGCTTACCACCTCCGTTGGTGACAAAGATGTAAGGGACCTTGATGTTGTATGGGTTTTCACCATCAAGGTACTTGATGGCCTCGACACCATGAGAAAGAGTCTCCGGTCCTCTCACGAGAACACCGTCAATGTCGAAAGCAAAGGCGTAGGATGCTACTCTAGGGTGGTCGATAATGTCCTTTTTGAATTGTGGGGGCTTGGAGAGCAGGTTACTGCTGAAGCTGAAGCGGTGTGGGCTCAGGATATTGCTGAGGGACTTCTCCCTCTGGCTCACGTCAGCCGCAGCCTGTTTGGCAAAGGCGCTCATGCTTGGGAAGGAGTCTACGAGCTGATCGCTCAACGAAATCGAGGATACAGGCTCCTTAGACTCTGGCTTCATGCTGTCAATGTTGTCATTGTTCAAGTAGGAGGAGGGCACTGGGGGAGTCGTGTCCGTTGCTTCGTCGACGCTATTCGTCTGGGTGGCTATAGGAGCAGCGGTGATAGGGTTCATCGTAGTCATTATTCGGTTAAGTTACTTCTTAGGTCGTGGGTGCGAGTAGCGGCAGAGAAATAATAATAATAGGCAGGAATAGATAAGGGGTGAAGGGGAACGGAGAAAGATGCTAAAAGATGCCAAGAAATAAAAAGTAAAACAGCACAATACGGACCGAAAAGGGTAGCCCACTCCGAGGATACAACAACCAGATTGAAAGAGGAGAAGCATAACTATTTATATAGAGAACACCGTCTGTCCCGCAACAGAAAAGCAGGGCGGGGAGCTGCTACAGAGGGTGGTCAGTTGGAGAGGCGGGCAAACTCTCAGGGGGTCCTCCGTCACTGTACTATCTTCCGGGGAAACACACGATAAGGCGGGTGCATGTGTGCATTGTGCATGTGTGCATATTGTGCATGTGTCTTACATAGTGTTAGAGCATGACGGCAGTGCCTGACGACACTGAGTGACATACGACACTCTGTAGCGGGGCGAGGAGCAGTGTCTGGATCTGTCTGTCGTGCCCGTATCTGCCTGAGATAGTGTCTGTCCCCGGTGCGTGCATTACGTCGTCCTGGCTCCGGAGGGACGAGCGACTGCGGTGGAAGCGCGCAGAAAGAGAAAGAAGGCTGCTGCCGCTGCCACTGTGCGTTGAGATGGCCGCCTGCGTTCAGAAACAGAGCAGTAATAGGTGGAGCAAAAGGCGGTGATGGCCTGTGGGTGGGGACGTACGAACGGCGCTACGTCACGGTGGCGTCAGCGGACGCATGTCTGCGGCGGCTCGGGCGGGATGTCTGCTGCACCGCGCGTTCCAGAAAGACCTTTGGGGGCACGATAACGCCAGATAACGGCGGGAAAGGCGGGGAAAGGCGGGGGGAGGG